>OY744606.1:60385374-60517039 GCA_963556255.1 Allolobophora icterica
TTAATGCTTGGCTGATTTTTTAGTTCTTGTCATGCACATTATTCGCTTGGAGAACTCTGTTGAATTCGCCGTTGTGTTTGGCGGACATTGTTTTACCATGGTATGGAGAAATTGTGTTAGGGTGATGAGGGATGTACGCCGCAAAACTATTGACGAACTTTCCTATGTTCGCGTTTGAGAAATACGTTGGATTATTCATGTACTTGCGCCGGATGTTTTTTGGCTGACTTTTCGCTGGCGCTAGTGTATATTAGATGCTCTGGCAGTCTATTTAGATCGCCATTTAAGTTTTGTCTGTAGGAAGTCTGGCTGATGTTCGTTAATATAAGCTATGAATTTAGTCAGATTTACAAGGTGGCTGACATTCGCCGGTTCGCCTAGGGCAATTTATGTTCGCCAGAAGTGTAACTTGTCGCCTAACAAAAGGGTATATAAGGACCTTGTGTAGAGCAAGCGTGTTCGGTGTGCTTCTCGTCTGTTCGCTCTCGTCTGATCTATTCGTCGTGAAGAAGGTTCGCTCGTGGATTTCGTTTGGATCGTTATCGTAGCTCTTCGTGGATTTTACAAGTTATCAAGCGCTAGTTTGATATATTATTTGAGGTACAGTGTTGAATAAAGAAGAATTTCGGTTGTTGTGAAATAAAAGAGTTTAACTTTACAGCGAAATACGGTCTTTTCATATTTTTAAATCTTCAGCCAAAAAGCTGAAGTCGAACTCAACGGATATTAGCGACGGTCGTGAGGCATCCTGGGTCGCGACACGAGCCGTCGGCTGCCTTATCGGAAACACCTTACAGAAGTCCGGTCACCTGGAAGTAGTAGTTACGCGACAAATTGGTACCAGAAGTACGGGTTTAGGATTCTGTTCGGAAAAAGACTGTTCGCCGGAAATTCACTGAGTTCGACGACTGGTGAGTGACTTTTCAAGATTTCTTCTCTCGAGCGAAAATGACGGACGAAGAGCGCACGATAATTTACTCGTTGTTGGACGCGGGAGAACCGACGCCCTTTCACCCAAGTACGTCGACCCCTGCGGCGAACAAGACGTCGAAGAGGGCCACCTTTGACCCGGACCAACTGCTGGAAAGCATTGACTTTGATGAGCCGGGATCGACGAAGCCGAAACCGTTGCGTGTAAACCGGGAGCTGCCTAGTACGCCAAAACCGTTGGAGAACGCCGGTGTTGTTCTGGGCTATCGGAAAGCACCGATGAAGCCGGGCAAGTTCGACGGGACGGGGTCGTTGGACTCCTTCCTTACACAATTTGAAGTCTGCGCACGCCACAATGCATGGACTCCGGAGGACAAGATCGATTACCTGCGGTGCGCTTTGGACAAGGCGGCGACCCAGCTGCTATGGGACTTCGGTTCGCAACCCGATGTCACGTACGAAGAACTCGTGGTGCGTCTACGACAACGGTATGGCACTGAGGGGCAAGCGGAGACCTTCAGAGCGCAGTTGTACTATCGTCGTCAACGGCAGGACGAGACGCTGAGTACCCTTCTCCACGACATACGAAGATTGGTTGTGCTGGCCTACCCAGTACCATCGAACGAGACTACCGAGATAGTCGCCAAAGACGCTTTCCTGGAGGCCCTACGAGATCGAGAGCTGTCGCTGAAAGTTCGGGAACGCGAACCGAAGACGTTAGACGAGGCATATCGCACAGCTCTACGACTGGAAGCCTACCAAAGAACGTCTGAGTCGGAGGATCGGCGGAGACCGCCCAATCGTGTGCGCGGGACCGCCGAGGCCGACGCTGCAGGTCAACTCCAATCTCAACTGGACCGGTTCCTAGTGACGCAGAGGGAAGAGCAGAAGAGATGGCAACGGGAGATCGAAGCACGGATCGACCGACAATTCGAGAGCTGGACGAACAACGCGTCGAGGCTCCAAGAAGCGAACCTCGATGCCAACCAAGGAGCCACCAACTCATCGTCGAACCGGCCTACCTATGGCCGGACAGCGGTCTGCTTCGGGTGTGGTCGTCCTGGCCACATCGTTCGGGACTGTCGTCAGGGACGACGACGGTTCGCCAATCGCACTCCTAACGCTACCACCGCCGGACCGGAGGAGCAAGTCGCTGACGGAGACACCGCAGTGAACCACACCACGCGCTCTCGGACATCCAACAGAGCCAGCAACAACGCAATCTACATTCGGGGATCCATCGAAGGAAGGACCCAGCTGTGCCTGATCGACACCGGTTCGGAGGTGAGCCTTGTGCCTTTGTCAGCTGTTGAAGGGTTAGAACTTAAACCTTGTACTCGCTGCTTGATGGCTGCTAACGGGACGGAAATTAATGTCCTAGGGGAGGTCACGGTACCACTTAAGATGTGGGGTGGGTTTGCTCTAACTACAACATTTTTAGTTTCTGACCAAATAGTTGAGGCAATGCTGGGCATGGACTGGCTTCGACAACACCGCTGCCGCTTGGGCTTTGGGACTGGTGCACTTTTTGTTGGGCGGAAAAGGATTCCCCTAGTTAAAGGTAATGGATCTGCATGGTGCAGACGGGTGATAGTCGCGGAAGAGGTAATTGTTCCGCCGAAGTGCCAACAAGATATCAGCGCAAAAACCCTATATTTGGATTTGAACCAGACGGCACAGGCTTGGATGACTGAAGCCAGAGAGCTTCAGCCGGGAGTCCATGTTGCCCGGGTACTTGTAGGGGAGGGCGCTAGCACGCCGCAAATCCGTGTGATTAACTTGACAGAGGAAGTAGTCAAGCTAGAAAAAGATAAGCCATTAGGGGGTTTGCATCCAGTTCAAGTACAATCTCGTGAGCATAGGATGGAAGATAAGGTTGGTAAGGAGGCCACAGGTGTCAAAGATGTTTTGATGAGTGACATCCCAGAGGAAGTGCCGGCAGATGCGAGGGAACGTTTGAGTAAATTGTTGGACGAATACCATGATGTGTTTTCGCAGAATGAACGAGACATTGGAAGGACATCGGCTGCAATGCATCGTATAGACACAGGGAGTGCTGCTCCTGTGCGGCAACCGCTGAGACGGCAACCTTTTGCGTATAGAGAGGTGATTGATAACCAACTGGAGCAGATGCTGGCAGATGTGATCATAGAGCCTGCAGCGAGCGAGTGGGCAGCCAATGTTGTCTTAGCAAGAAAGAAAGATGGATCGATGAGATTTTGCATCGATTATAGAGGTCTAAATGAGAAGACGAAGAAGGATTCGTATCCTCTGCCTCGTTGTGACGAGTGTTTGGATGCGCTGTCAGGGGCTAGCTGGTACAGTACGCTGGACCTCCGCAGCGGATATCACCAGGTTGGTTTGGATCCGAAGGATGCGGATAAATCTGCTTTCGTCACTCGGAGTGGAACATTTAGGTGGACTGTGATGCCCTATGGATTGTGTAACGCTCCGGCGACGTTTCAAAGACTTATGGACCTTGTCCTTTCTGGATTGAATTTTGAAACGTGCCTAGTGTACTTAGATGATGTTATCATCTTTGGAAAAGACATTGATCAGCATCTAGAGAGGTTGGAACAAATCCTGCAAAGGCTGAGGGAGGCGAATTTAAAGCTGAAGCCGAGTAAGTGCCGGCTATTACGCAGAACAGTTGGTTTCCTGGGACATATAGTGTCGCCAGATGGAGTATCAGTGGATCCGTCAAAAATCTCTGAGGTTACTGAGTGGCCGGTTCCTAGTAAATTAAGAGAGGTTCGTGCATTTTTAGGCCTCTGCTCCTATTACAGGAAATTTGTTAGAGATTTTGTAAAGGTTCCCCGCGATAACTGCGTAGGGCATACTGGGTTGGATGGTCGCAGGAAGTGCAGCGGTTTTGTCGACGCTGTCCGCAGTGTTGTCAATATCGGAGAGGTAAGCCTCCGCACCAAGGCCCCTTTACAGCCATTGACCAGCGAGGGACCCGGTGAGATGTCGAGGCCACGACGGGTGATAAAGAAGCCCGCCCGCTTTCAATAAATTACGATTTTGGTCGGTGTACTTGAAAAATGAAGAGATTGTCATTGAGTGAACTTTTTGTATTGACTACTTCTGAATCTGTTCTTAATTAAGTTGTTAAAAGAATGGAAATGATTAGAAATTGCAAAAGAACATTCTAAATATTGACTGTTTAGGTTTGCTAGCAAGATTGTGGCTATTGACTATTAATTATGACCCGAAGAGGGCTTCGGCTTTCTTTTTGGTGGGAGGAGGGTGTAACGGAGGTGGGTTCCCTCCTTTAAGTTGGTCTGGCGCTTAATGCTTGGCTGATTTTTTAGTTCTTGTCATGCACATTATTCGCTTGGAGAACTCTGTTGAATTCGCCGTTGTGTTTGGCGGACATTGTTTTACCATGGTATGGAGAAATTGTGTTAGGGTGATGAGGGATGTACGCCGCAAAACTATTGACGAACTTTCCTATGTTCGCGTTTGAGAAATACGTTGGATTATTCATGTACTTGCGCCGGATGTTTTTTGGCTGACTTTTCGCTGGCGCTAGTGTATATTAGATGCTCTGGCAGTCTATTTAGATCGCCATTTAAGTTTTGTCTGTAGGAAGTCTGGCTGATGTTCGTTAATATAAGCTATGAATTTAGTCAGATTTACAAGGTGGCTGACATTCGCCGGTTCGCCTAGGGCAATTTATGTTCGCCAGAAGTGTAACTTGTCGCCTAACAAAAGGGTATATAAGGACCTTGTGTAGAGCAAGCGTGTTCGGTGTGCTTCTCGTCTGTTCGCTCTCGTCTGATCTATTCGTCGTGAAGAAGGTTCGCTCGTGGATTTCGTTTGGATCGTTATCGTAGCTCTTCGTGGATTTTACAAGTTATCAAGCGCTAGTTTGATATATTATTTGAGGTACAGTGTTGAATAAAGAAGAATTTCGGTTGTTGTGAAATAAAAGAGTTTAACTTTACAGCGAAATACGGTCTTTTCATATTTTTAAATCTTCAGCCAAAAAGCTGAAGTCGAACTCAACGGATATTAGCGACGGTCGTGAGGCATCCTGGGTCGCGACACGAGCCGTCGGCTGCCTTATCGGAAACACCTTACAGAAGTCCGGTCACCTGGAAGTAGTAGTTACGCGACACTATTCTGTAAGTTTAGATAAAACATGAAGAGGCGAAAAGTCCATAAATTTATATCTCCATCATACACATGCAAAATTGCCGAGTTTTCAAGGTTTGAAATGTAGTAAGGGATGTACGTTATGCAATGTACATGCACTGTACCCGTTTGTCGCAGAAGCAGTAGGCATACATAATCACATATTGATGAATCCTTAGGATAGTAATCATAATCTCCAAACTTCTAAAGCGTAACTCGAAGGCCAAGCGCAGAGTATCACGGACGCTGGATAATTGTAGGCCTACTTGAGCAACTTATTGTCCAAAATCGCTACGCAGTGGCTTGAGGTAGATTCGAACCTGCGAACCTCCGCTTACAAGGCACCGAACATATATCGCTCCACCACCGCGTCTCCACAATCGTAAATATTAAACCTGTCGTCTGCAAGCAGGTATTCCAGCATTTCCAGGGAGAGACCGATCACATGTTCATCAACTTTCCCAGTCCAACACCTGGCGTTCACTTCAGTCTGCAGGCGAACAGTCGCGTCTAACCCGCTCACCCATTCTGTAAGATGACTCACTTTCAAACTCTGGCTTACAATAGGGGAGCCTACAGCACGCAAGACCACAGAGTGTCTACCTCCACTTGCCTCAAACTCGAAGCCTCTCTGTATAGATCGATAGTTTAAATTGACATGCTGCTCGAACTGCTATTAAAGCACGCGTCATGAAACTGTATACAGGGTGGCGCAGAAAAAGTGGGACCGCCTCATGAAATCTTGTGCAATATATATCAAATAATGTTTTGGGCGGTTTTTAAACTGAAAAAATATCCTTATCACTAACTCAACGTGTGACGTCACTATTTCGTGAACTTCCAGTCCCCATCTTCATAGTTTATGCCATTTTTACGGAGCTCCTTCGCACACGGCAAGAAACACGATCAACTTCCTTCTTCGGGAGAATGTCACCTTCATCGAACCAGACATGTGGCCCCCAAATAGCCCGGACCTAAAACCTGTAGATTATGCTATTTGGGGTGCTCTTCAACAAAAAGTCTACCTTCGTCTTAAATTTGAAACAATAGATCAATTGAAACTGGCCATTGTTAAAGAGTGGCAACAACTCTCTCGGCGGTTTATAATCAGAAGCATTGACCAGTGGCGCAGACCGGGCGGCAGACGTTTAGAAAAAACTGTTGAGAACAGAGGAGCACAGATTGAATTTGATTTATGATTTTGTATAAATTATCACTTGGCAACAATTTACTTGTTTTTCTTAGAAGAAAAACTTACACAGAAATATATTACTTGATATTATCCTAGGCGGTCCCACTTTATTTGCGCCACCCTGTATGTGACTTGATTGCAACTAAGCAGTAAGCAATAGTGTGTAGACTTAATTGTTTCCTACACGTTTCACGGAATCCATATTCGACTTGAAAAAATAATGAAATCCATTCCGGGGTTCGAGAAGGAATTTATTTTGAAAATACATTTAAGTCGAGTCTAATATTGTTCTGAGGTCGTTTCTTAAGCTGACATTTAGCCGAAGAAATTCATAATTTATAATTTAAGTGCTCAAATGAGCAAATGATGCAGCATATCATTCGATGCTTAAACAGAAAAGCTTGACAAACTAGGCCTAGTGAAGTAGGCCTATACAAAAGAATTGGAATTAGGCTTAACGTTAGTAAAAGCAAGACACAAAAAACATATATGTACTTAGTGGCATTTCATCAGCTCATTCCTTTCTTGGCGTATCTTCTAAACAGAGGCAGATTAAGGCATGTTCAACATTTTCGGCCGAACAGGAGCCCCACAGTTGAAGGGCCCCCAGCCCCCCACACATGCAAAAGAAAAAATACACTATTTTGTAATTATTGTTATTTGTTATTCTTTTACCACGAGTCACTCTAATATTGTTAAACCGTAAAAATGTATACTTTAAACAAGACTGTGTAAATTATAAGACCTACTGATATTGCACAAAAAGAAAGAAGGCACGAATTTATAATAGACGAATGTTGATTCGTTGAATATAACACGTCTTATGTGTTCTTTTGTTGTGATTCTGTAGGACTGGGGCCCCACAGTTTTATTGAACAGGGCCACCACATTTGTTAATCCGGCCCTGCTTCTAACAGAAGATAAGAGCAAATGTCATGGCCGAAGCCAATAGTTATCGAACTGTTATACGACATTTGTGCGATCATTAGGAAAACACATTGATCATTTAAATTTCATTTTGGTGAGATGCGTAAATATTTTCCAACAAACACGCATATACATGCTTACTACCGACATTATAAAAAAAATTTAATCGGTGTCTGATGTTCAGTGCTTTTGTTGCAAATTGTTGCTTTCCAGTGCATGCGATGAATAGGCCTACATTGTTTTGGGTCTGCAGAGAAATTAGTAGTCATGGAGGCTACGCTGGTAGGTAAAGAGATGTTGCAGAAGTCTTTTAACAAAACTCGGATCGAATGCTTTTACACATCCCATTGTAAACATTACTTCGGAAACTGTCTATATAGCGTCTCACCCTCCATTTGCGCCGATCATTTTAAAACGTTCTTTGAAGCTGTATACCAACGCCATGCAGTGTTTTCTATCGGACTATTCATAAAAGTGAGCGCATGCACTTGAACATAGTAAGCAAAGTCATCCATCTGTTATCAAACACATCCGAACTCATTGAAGGGTCTTTGTGGTCCTTGGATACGGCAGGTTCCTCTGCGAGGGCACAAATATAAATCACCGTCGACAGTCACTGGCTTCCCATGTGAGTCTCGATCTGCAGAGACAAATTGCGCTGCATATTACACAGGCAATTAGGCGTATGAAATCTCTTTGCCGTTCCTACTCTTGGATTGACACAGCTCGAGAGTGAACTGGCTTCCACAACGGAATTATACGTACAGCAATCGGCAGCATTGAGACGTTGGCGAGGTCGACTGACTTCCCCGCTTACAACGATGATGATTTACACTGCTATTGCTACTGGACTAATGGTTGCGGTTATCCTACTCGAGCACCTCCCTGGTTGCATCAGCCTCCAGTTGGTGATCGGTGATGGACAAGATCCAAGCACCTGCAATTTCTCGGCCCTTTTGAATGCATCCATTGCTGTCTCGTCATCGAGCGGTGAGCACCAGGTCCTCTTTAACTGCAGTGACAAAGTGGTCATCTCCTTCGATGATCAAATCGAACTGTCTGGTCGCGTGATCGTCGACGGCCAACACCAAGTGACCCTTGACGGCAAGGGCTTCTTTAGGCAGCTGAGCATCGGAGGTTGGGGAAGCAATGTGACGCTGATGAGCCTCGTTGTGGCGAACGGTGGAGGCCATCCTCCTCGACTGCTGGGACGATGTGCGCCCAGCGACCAGTACTGCAGCTCGCAGAACGCCAGCGATCCCGTCGAGAAATACGATGGAGGATGCCTGTACGCAAGCAGCGGTGGAATCCTTGCACTCGTGTCGGTCACCTTCACCAACTGTTCCAGCATCGGGGATCCAGTCCAAGACCCTCTCCAGCACGCCAACGACGTGACCTACATGGGAGGAGCTATCTATGCCGACTTTTACACGACCGTCTTCATCTCAAACTCAACCTTCGTCAACAACACGGCTCTTCACGAGGGTGGAGCCATCTATAAGCTCCTGCCGAATTTCTCCACGTTTCCGTTGGCACTTGTCATATGGGGCAGCGTTTTCGAAGGAAACTCGGCCCTCAGTCAGTACGACTCGACGAATGCATTTCGCCAGACAAGCGGCGGAGGGGCGATCTACTCATGGAGCAGCATGCTCATCTGTAACTCCTTGTTTCTGGGAAACTCGGCAGAGATGCTGGGAGGAGCGGTTCGCTCGCTTAATTCGGATATCTTCATTGACAACTCCATCTTCATCAACAACACGGTGATCTCCACGGGCATCGCATCGATAGCAGCCAAGGGTGGTGCCATTCACGCGAAGGACACAACCACCGCCTGCAATCATGGACGGGCCACAATACGAATTATGAACAGTCTATTTGTCTCAAACGAGGCCCCTCACTCTGCAGGTGCACTCTGCATTAGTCTAGACGCTGAAAATCAGACAGTGATCATCGGAAATACATCCTTTGTGGCAAGTAAGGTTTCACAGAACAGCAGTGACATCATCATGGAACCACCTGCTGCAGCAATGAGTTTGTCTTGCAGTACTTCACAGTTCGTCTTCTTGGACGGGGTGAAATTTGGCTTCAGTTCGATTGCCGAGCAACGCACTGGGCTCGAAGCCAGCGTCTCAGTTGCTGCGTGGTGCATTAGGGCCACAGGAAGCTACGCCAACATCAGTTCATTTGTGCCAGGGCTGAGTGCGATGGATGATGACCTAGCTAACGAATGGCTGTGGAAGACCGCTGATCGAGACATTCTAGAAGCATCGCTCGAGAACAATGAGATGTGTTCTTTGACGTTGCCACTTGTGCCCTGCCCTCCACCCGTACCTCAGGTCACAATAACAAGGCAAAAGACAACGATTAAACCTAAAACTTCGGCAAAGAAAACGACTAAAACTACGGCTTCGACAACGACAACGTCAGCGGCGAAACAGACGCTTCCAACATCAATGCCAACAACACTGACTTCAGTTAAGCTAGCTACAGGTTAGAATGTACAAATCACGATTTATCAGTAGTAGGGCTACGGTGGAAATCAGTCAGTGATACGGTGAGGATTCGTGACCAGACCGCTCTGAAATTTCATTTTAAGTCAGAATTAAGCAGTCTTGTTGTCCAGGTCTTGGTCTCGAGTGCACTCGAGTTCGTTTTTAAAAGTCTTGGTCTTGGTCTTGAGACCAAAAGTCTTGGTCTTGGTCTTGAGGTTCAAAGTCTTGGTCTTGGTCTCGCAAGACCAAGACCAAGACCAGCTGTCAATATGAACACTCATTTAACAAAACTCAAGAATTTAAAAATTTATCAAGCCTGCTTGCATCATACGACCATTATCTATGGACGGATACAAGTCTTGTTGGTCAGGAAAACCCATTGGCAGCAGCAACAGTTATTCTGTATCAGACAGCCTTGTTGTCCTCGAGACCAAGGTCTTGGTCTCGAGTGCACTCGAGTTCCTTTTTAAAAGTCTTGGTCTTGAGACCAAAAGTCTTGGTCTTAGTCATGGTCTTGAGGCTCAAAGTCTTGGTCTTGGTCTTGGTCTTGAGGTTCAAAGTCTTGGTCTTGGTCTTGAGGTTCAAAGTCTTGGTTTTGGTTTTTCAAGACCAAGACCAAGACTTTTGTCAATATGAACAGTCATTAAAAAAAGGAGTTTAAAAAATTTATACAGTAATTACTAAATCAATTGCTTTAGTATTTACACGGTGTGAACGAGGCTTAACTGTTGTTTTTGGACAATTATTTTGACTTCCGGTTATTTACCATGGAACGATTTCAAAAGTGACTCACGATTTCAAGTGATGAGCTAATGAAATGTGCTCGATACGTCCTATATCTCACGTCAAGCATATAGGCCTAGTAAGCAAAGTTTGTAACGCGAGAGCGAATCAAATGCCTTATTGAAATCCACAAAATAAGCCCTTATATTACAGCGATTTCTGATGTTTCACTGTCTTGTCCTTCAGGAGCCATAGAATGGATATACTCTCTTATCTCTCTTCCCTCTTCCAGAGCGAAACACCTTGCCCAAAACGTGCGGGCCGCCATGACGGGCTCAGTTGAATCTAGGCTACTTCATAAAATTCTCGTTCCTTGTACGTGTATTAATAAATATAATAGAATAATTTTAAACAATTTAAATGAAGCTTTAATTGTGATTGACTGTCCCGTTAGCAATGGTGAATAAAGGAGTGGCGTCAGGTTTTGCTTGTCAAAGCGTCTGGAACAGGAACTCGGCCGATTCAGCGTTCGATGGAGATAAGAGCACCTGCTACGTCAGCGGAATGGAAACCACTTCCTGGTGGATGATGACATTGCGACAAGCGATGAATCTCAGCAGAATAACATTGACAGGTCTCATGCCATAGGCCTATATATCTCTTATAAAGTTATAGGGCCTATGTACGAAAGTATACAATTATTGTGTGCAGTCCTATGGATACAGTTTGATACAGGCACGCAATAATAATAATAATAATAATAATAATAATAATAATAATAAAATCGTCGGAGACGAGAACCAATAAACTGTTTTTAATCTTCTTTTACAGCCCGAGGGATCTTTACTACCTCGGGAATAAAAAAAAAAAAAAATAATAATAATAATAATAATAATAATAATAATAATAATAATAATAATAATAAGGATAAACTGCTTGACCCCTACGACCAGGCGAGACTGAAGGCCTCGCAGTCACCGCACGCCTCGGACTGGCTACACGCCCTCCCGATCGCTACTCGCGGCCTCAGACTGGATGACGAGACCATGAGGGTGGCGGTCGGCCTACCATTGGGTGTGGCAATCTGCGAACCGCACAAATTCGCATGCGGCGCCTTCGGCTCGTCAAGAGGCGCGCATGGACTGTCGTGCTCACTGGGGTTTGGCCGACAAGCTAGACACAGCAACGACAACGACGTCATCCACCGCAGCCTCAACAGAGCCGGCACCCCGGCAGTCAAGGAGCCGTCCGGCCTATCCAGGTCGGATGGTAAGAGACCGGATGCCAGACCCTAATACCTTGGAGCGGCGGGCTGTCCTTATTGTGGGACGCGACGGTAGTGGACACGGTGGCCGCCTCTTACATCACAGAAACGGCGGCCGCGGCAGGAGGGGCTGCGGAAGTGGCTGCTGCGAGAAAGCACATCAAATACTCTGAACTACAGAAGAGATACATCTTCATACCTGTAGCTGTGGAAACCTTCGGTCCGCTTAACAGAGAGGGCCTCGCCTTTCTATCGGAAATTGGTCGCCGGCTGTCGAAAACCACCGATGACTCCCCGAAACAAACTTCCTATTCAAGAGACTATCGGTGATGGTGCAGCGGTTCAACGCAGTGGCTTTCCAAGGCGCCATGTCAAAGCTGCCCGGAGCCAAAGAACAAACTCGTCGATACCCATCGTCTTCTTAACGGAGGCAGCGGCGTGGAACTCGATTTTCTGAATGTGGAGATGTCAGCAAGACCATAATAATAGTAATA
Source organism: Allolobophora icterica (assembly GCA_963556255.1). NCBI lineage: Eukaryota > Metazoa > Annelida > Clitellata > Crassiclitellata > Lumbricidae > Allolobophora > Allolobophora icterica. The sequence goes on from OY744606.1 coordinate 60,397,537, forward strand.
ATGATAATGATAATGATAACAATAATAATAATAATAATAATAATAATAATAATAATAATAATACCACTTCCTGAAAATAATACCACTTCCAGAAAAATAACTTATCTAATCTCTAAGACCTTGAGGGAATGAAGTACCTCAGGGCAAATAAATAATAATAATAAGATGGTCACTCAAGAGATTAATTTTCACATACTTAGTATCTGACTCCTGAGGGATTATAATGTACCTTGGGGAAAAATAATAATAATAGATAATGCAGCACATAATGTCTACTCAACCAATATGTACTATATATATATAATTACGTATATAATGCAATACTTACGTCTACTTCAATATATATATTGGAGTAGACATCTATATGAAGCAGAAGTAAACGCAAGTGCTGCATTCCAAAATTATAATCCTATGTAATAATAATTATATATATATATATATATATTCAGTGCATGCATTTATCTTATGAATAGGACACATCGATGGCGACGTTGTACTAAGATTCGGCGACTATTACGATCCCTTGGGTAGACCGTGTCTCACAACAGCCATCAATCCTGTCGTCTCCAAGCAGACATTTCGAGGAGAGGTCAATCAAATGGTCATCGACTTCGCCAGTCCAACGTCAGGCGTCCACCTCAGCTTGCAAGCGAACCGCCTGAGTCCAACCCGCTTGACCATATGTGAAATCGCTTTCAGCATTTTTTAACTTACCAAGTCGGAACGCCACAATGTTTCACATCCATATATCTGGAACCAATTCCCTGGACATGTGGCTGAAGTCCCATCACTAAGTTCATTCAAAACATGAATCACTTAACTCTGTTGTGACAGACATCCGTAGAGTAGTACTGACAGTTGATCACAAGACATTCATATCTTTGCTTCCGTGTTGTTGTCATATAATGTGTAGATTAGGTACTGTTTTCATTTTATATCTCATTCTCTATCAATGTTTCTAATGGTTCATTCTGTTACTATTGACATTGTTTCATTAGTATCACTTGTTTGGTACAATGTAGATTCGTTAATGTGAAGTTTTCAATGACATGCCTTATGACGCAGCATGCAAACCAGACTGCACATAAAAAGGGATAATGTTAAAGAAATCAAAATGTAGCACAACACTGCAGTTCTTGTACCTCGTGTTACCCAACACGGCGTGTTAATAGCTTTATGGGACTAAACACCACTTCATGCTAAACAGAACTGTGTGTAGACTGGGAGGTCGTAAATGAGTCCACACTGAATATTTGTTTTCAGCATCTTCACTGTTTAGTATCTTTTCTTAAATATTTTCAAGGCGTGGGTCAGCGTAATTCTTCACATCTTTTGGAATGTACTACTTACTTACTACTTACTCTACTCGCTCTCAAATTTTAATAAGTAACCCCTCATCTTCTTTTGCTTTCCTCAAGACTTATTTCTTTTCTCTTGGCCTTGCGCACTGGGAGCGCCTCTGAACGGTTCACCCTACTAGAGGCGCTTTATAAATGTTCAAATACAATACAATACAATACAATACAATACATGCAGGGTTTTGGCTGGTGCACAATTTATTGTAGGCCCTACTATGTATTATTTGAATACACCAATCAGTTACTTATAAGTCTTATGCCATCTGATATTGAGAATGCTGAAACTGCCAAGTAAAAATGTTGCCTAGTTATAAATGTGTTCTTATTGTTGCCTTTCCAAACCATTCACCTGTGAATTATGCAGATTTTTAGTGATCTATCCAGCATAAAAATCATAATAAAGGTGGCCTCCAAGACCTCCTATGAGCATGCTATTTCAATCAAAAGGGTTGGGGCCTTGCCTCATACTATGCCTGGAGGCTCAACATGTCCAGATCCCACCTGCCTTTGGAAGGGGAGGGCCCACATCAATCTCGGCCTATATACTTAACAGCCCGGCCTGGGTTAGTCCAGTCATATTCAGATTGCCACTCCTATCCCTGTTGGAGCTGTGGTCTAGGGGAAAACACAACTTGACCCTGTCTGAGTGCAATGGCTGTCTCCAGCATTCCTTATTTCACTCCACCTCTTTTGAAGATCTTCCTAACCTGTCCAGAGCAGCATACTATAAGTTAATTTTTGAAGACAGTACTTCTCGAAGTTGGACAATAAGCATAATGGTAATTGTTATTACTATTATATGTATATGGGTCAATATTCCTCTGGTGCCTACAAAATGGCAATTTCTTAAAAGTAGATGATACCAGCATTAAGTAGGAATGCAAAAGGCCTTTCCTTCATATAATATATTAGTCTGGTGTCAAAAAATTAAAGACATTTGTCAAAATTATTAAGAAAAAACTATAGTATTTTCAACTACAAAAAAAAATCTGTGCAGCATTAACTATAACTGTATGTTATATGCATTAGATACAAGTTGAACAACATTTTAAGAGTTGATAGTAAATTCTAATTACTTGCAATTTATTTTTATATCAAACAATTCACATAGGATGGTAAAAAATACATGTAATTCACTCTTAGCAATGCATCATTACCATCCGTGACAAGAAGGGACTGTCATGAGAAAATAGCAAAAATCTGATGAATACAGATGGTAATGATGAAAAACAACTGCGGATGGTAACAACATAATGATGAAATTTTTAACAGCCATCAAAATTTTCACGTGAATTACTCTATCAGATAAGTAATTTCACTCAGTTCAACAAAAGCAGTAAATAAAATAAGTTATCAATGTTGTAATCTACCTAAACCAGGAAATACAACACTAGATGGTAATGAAACAGAAATGTACTTTTTTGTAATTTGGAACACATAAACTTAAATTAAAAATAAAACATTATGAATTTAAACACAAATCTGTGTGATTCCATTAATAGTTGACAATATCTTGTTCCTAATGTTTTTCTTTTAGTAAGTAAGCACGTTCTCTAAAAATTATAGGCTTCCCAAAAATTGAGATGGCTATGATACTTATTTCTATAGACAAGTATAAATAGGCTCAAAAAGAAATAAATATTACGAAAATGAGTCTAAGTGTTTAATTACTGCATATGCTAGCTACTAATTAATCAAAATAATATACCTTTGTTACAGGTCGTAATGGCATAAATTTGCGTAAAAGCTGAATTTAATGCATTTTACACCGTCTCGGACAGAGGATGGCAATGATATTTTGTACACATTTAGTAATTTTTTTCTAAATTTCCAAAATCTAGCAGCTACAACAATTATGGGAAATTTTAATCTGCTCGTTCTTTGAAGGATAGGCAAAAGAATTTGAAGAAATTATAAAAAAACTCAAAACCCACCTTGGGACATCAATTCGGCACTTTTCGGATAATGACCCACATCGACACGTGTATCTTAATTAAAGTGTTAACAGAAAAATAGCTTAATTAATATTATGAGAAGTATCAAGATCAGGACTGTGAACTGTCCAAATGTTGAAGAAAAGATATTGACACTAATTAATAAGCCCCCAATCAACCCATCACCATTATACCCACCCACACAATAATTAAGTATCAAAATTTCACCCTCAGAATCCAGAAGTCCTAGTTTACACTGTAAATAACGGTTTATTCAAGCCAAATTCAAAATATACTGGTCTATTCAGTTTACAAAATAAATGCTAACACTGCTGAACAGCTACTGTAGAAAACCATTTCCATTCGAACAAAGCAACAAAGGCACACACTGTCACAGATCACAACCACAGCACTCACAGATACAGATCAATGCAGTAGCAGAAAACAAACAAATGACCACTCACCAAAAACTTATCTCACCGCAAACTTTCACAAAAAACACAGCAGCAAATACAAGCATTTAGTCACAGACACAATTCTATTCCCCTATTATAGCTTGTATTTCACACTGCTGGGATGCTGCAATAAAATACAATTGGCATTCTCCTTGCAAAATATGCCTTCCATCTTCAAATTATCACAAGCACACCTTACCAAAGGCTTTATAATAGAAAAGTGCACAAACGTCTGTAACAACGATTCCAAATTACCTTTTCATACACATAAGTGCTTTCCAATTACATAAAGTGCAGTCAAAGTCAAGAATATTACGCAAGATGAACGCAAGTCATATCATATCTTTCTGGAACTTAAACTAATGCAGTCTTCATTTGAGAAGAGAGCTTAATTTAAAGTGCCTAACTTTCTGTTGTACTATTTCCACTGCAGGTGGCAAAGTTAAAACCTGACTAGCAGCCAGTCCTTTGTTAGATTCATCACTGAAAATGACTTATCCCAGACAGGAAGCAAAGCAGTTCTTTACAGCATCTCTGAAATTAAAGCAGAAACGTATAAATACAAGAGCAAAATTCAAATGTTGATGAATCACAAAGATCTAAAGACAACTCATCTAACAAATGTATTGCACTTTTCAGCTACATCTCTTTTACAATAACTTAACTTCATTTCCACAAGTTTTTGTAGCACTATTATTAATCTTGGCATACACCATGCACACAAGCATTTTGCTAAATGCTTTGGCAAATAAATAAGAGTGTTTTGTACTAAACAGACAATAATTCCATTGGACTTATAAACCACATGACTACAAGTCACTTGGCTTATGTCTGTGAGTTCACTGGGATATCATTTCTTAAATCTACATTTCATTTGACAGTTTGTCTTGTGACTTGTCTATGCAGCTGCTGTCCGCCGCCTTTGACGAGGTCCAGTATTGGATCGTGGCCAATAAACTCCAGAATGCATTAAAGACTGAATTTCTGCTACTGGGCACTCCACAGCAACTTAAGAAATTCGGAAGGCTTAAATTTTTAAATGGGCAACTCATTTATTGAGTTGGTTGACGCTGCTTGAAACTTTTGTTTATTCTACTACATATCTCACTGACTATGTAACTGGAATTTGTAAGTCATCATATATATATATATATATATATATATATATATATATATATATATATATATATATATATATATATATATATATATATATATATATATATATATATATATGCTCTGTCTGTAAGGATATCTGTGGCAAAAAGCATTGGTCTCAATTTTCTGAAACTCTAGATTCATGAACTCTTTGGCTAGAACCGTAACTAATATATCAAATATCAATATATAACCCCTTTGCATATATCTTTACATTGGCATCCTGTTCAGCAAAGGATCTGTTTCAAATTGGGTTCATAGTTCATTAAACATGGAACTTTATCCAATCACAATACTTAAAATCATGCTTAATCACCAGACTTATCATTATTCAACGAGGTCATCTGATCATCTTTTGTCTTGTCATACCTCAAACTAAAATTTTTCTTGGTGAACAAGCTTTTTCGATTGCTGGAACCTAGATTTTGGAACTCCTATCCTGCATCTGCATGTTCTGTTCAGTTGCTCATGCTACTCCTTTCATGTCTCAAGACTTACCTTTATCAACCTGCACATTCAACCGGCTGCCTCTCCACATCAGTAGGCTGATCTTCTGGATATTGACATGATTATGGCTTGGTTTTGGTGCACTATCGGTTGATGCTTTGAGCATTAGACATGGCATGATACAGCTTACTAACTATAATTGCGGTTCACACCCATTTACATGCAGTTGTTGGGATCTAAAGTCCCCAAAACCATGTGTTAATAGATTGCTGGTTAAGAGGACCATACTGAAATACAGTAGTGCATAGCTTAAAGACAAACATTGCCTGATGTAGAGGCACTTGCACTGTAGCCTGCCATCAGACAATTTGTCATTTTGCTTTGAAAGGCTACATTGCTCTCTGGAATTAATACCTGACAATTTTTCCAGACACTATTTCAAAGCGTGAAGTGCCTGGAGGAGTGAAATGCCAAGTTTACAGGTACACAGCTTGTGTCACCTTGGCTGAGACAGCAGTTAAGCTCCTTTCCGTGTTAAGTAACCTGGCTGTGGCAGGGAAGGGCATAAGTACCATAATTTATCTCAGTTACAGCTGAGATATATAAGGCTGACCACGTGTGGGGAGTGGAGCCACGAGCAGTTATATATAAAGTTCACCTGCTCTGGAAATGTAGTGCCCTCTGCAGGACTTAAAGTCAGCTGCATCTGTTTGTCCCGTATATTCAGGCAGCTGTGCACAGCTGATACATACTGCTACACAGCAAGTTCCTGTACCATGTGTTAACACATCTCACATGTTAAATAGGTATCCTTGGCAGCCATGGTGTAACTGCTTGTTAAGCAGATTCGCACATAAGCAGGTTACATCAGTACAGTACAACCTCAGTTTCATCATTTCATTGATTAACTGATGACTGTTGTAAATGTTATCCCTGCATAAAATGACTGAAACTTCACCTAATATTAGCACTTATAGTAACAGATAAAGCGGCATACCTTGCAAATGGTATGTATGATAGTCCATACCAAGTCATAGCTACGAACTGCAGAGCACAGAACAGTATGGCCAGGCCAGGTAACTTCCACTAAAACATCAAACCATAAATAGTCAATTAGTCATAAGTTTATTCAATCATTTATTCGTAACAGTGGAACCTACAAGTACTGAATAGACAATGCAACAATAAACTATTCATTATTCAGTATGAATACCTGAAAGCAACAGGTTGGAAGAGAAATGTCTACTTGCAATAAATAATGATTTGTACAGTTAAATTATTTCTACTTTGGAAATCACTGGATGACTCTATAAGAAGATGTGCCTACACCTATACACAAGTGAGATCAGTTGCCCTGTCATGGAGAACTATATTCTCGAGTGAAGACTTCATTTAATTGCATCAGTCATACTATGACAAATTAAAATATTGAAGTTATATAAAATATTGGCAAAATTATTAATAACAATTCCAAGTATCACCATCAGTGACTAGAGTTACTGTACCATCTGCAAATTTGACCAGCAAGATAACTGTCGCATCACAAAAGAAACTTTTCAAGAGCAGCATGGCATCAAGGACCCAGACTGGTTCTGTCCAAAGGACAGTGATTTTGCAATGTGATTTTGCAGCGACTATCACTAAATTCCTTGTGCATTATGATCAGTAGTGCAATAGCAGATACCCAGATTGCGTTGTTTCAAATGAACCAAATGGTCATGTCTAAATCTGGCTCACAGTTTATATGGTACTGAAGTTAAATCAGTCATATCTCTGTTTGCAGCTCACCCTCAGACTAATTAATATTCAAAACAATCAAAGGATTGTTTAAAATATTCATTAGCTCGACTCTTGCTATACCCTGAAGCGGATCTGCAACAGAGTCTGACCCTAGCCTGAGGTTCTGGAATTAGCAGTCCCGCTTTATGTTGTCCACCTTCACACAGGCCGAGGCTCAGCATATTTTCCAACAAAGTTGTCCCGCATGGCCTGCCTTTGGTGTCTGACTTCTTGGACTTTCACCTAGTCAATTCAATGGAGTACTGACATGGACTGCAATTTCATTTTAGCGCAACCATTAAGCTGATTACATCCCTGCTGCCAGCAGGTTAGATGCATGTTACTGCCACCAGGAATAATACTAAATGTGCATTTCGTTCATAATTAACATCTGCAAATTCAGCCACGGTTTTCTGCAAACAATGCGTATTTCTGCCACTTAAATGTTACAAATGGGTGCATATAATATTTGAGTTTGCAAATGAGATAGGCTTCAGCTTCATGTACAGTTTTCTGCTGAGTCATACAAAACAGAGACAGAACAATCTTATTATGCAAAAGCAGACTAACCCACAAAGCAGCACACAGAGTGAGAGCCAAGCAGATCTGAAATTAAAGACAAGTTCAATATTAGAATAGCAAAACTTAAACCAGCACGAAAAATGGCTCGGCTCTACGCCATTTTCATTATTACATTAAAAACACAGATGAGAACTGAGAACTTCATTGGCCAAGTCGTTCCTCCATGCAAAACAGTCCAGGAACTTTGAACGTGCCATCAACTGTCAACTTTTTTGGGACTAGAATCCTTCAGTTGGGCTCTCTTTGCGTGTAGGCCTTTACCCAGCTTCCTATAACAGTAACCAATAACCTATTGGACTTTAGTCCCACCAGTTGAGGAGGCGTGACTATAACATGCACGCTCACATGATGAACTTAAAAATTCTGTATGCTCCTTCCCTTTGTTTTGATAAAGGCTATCCTTTGACAATAATATGCAAACAAGTGTTATGAAATTAACACAAGGATAAGGTTTACGTTGGAACAGATCAGGAAAAGTACTTTAGAAAAAACAGCATCATCACCCACTACAACAGCAAATCAATAAACACTTTAAAAGCAAGTATATAGCTTTTCATTTGTAACTGTTTTACGAGTTGTTGATTCTTATGTACTACCGTAGTTTGAAACCGTTTTGTTTTCTTGGCAAAACTAAAGTTTGCTCACATCACTCTGAAAACAGTAACTTCATAAAACTGAGCAATTTGTATACTTACTAAAACTATTGTTGTGGCAATTAGCCGTGTTTCAGCAAACATTCGTTTAAGTTGTTCACATGGACCCATGAGGAAACACGTACTGGACAGAAACAATTAACAAAAATATCATTACGGATGCTTGCTAGTCACTGCAATTAGAACTTTCCCATTAGATCAGTAATTATCATACAATAACTAGCATTATCATAGTAAGTGTAAAAATCTGTTTAAAAGCATGTGATATACTTCACTTTCGATCAAGAAATTACTAATTAAGAGAATAAGGGCATTTTTGTAATTTTTACATAAATAATATTATAGTATTATTTAAATAAAAGATCTTGTTTGTGATATAGAAATCCAGCTAAAGCCTAAGAGAAACCAAATTACTGAAGGAAAATGTAAGACACTCAGAACAACAGTCCAGATTTAACAGCAACAATTTCTCAATATAATCACCACAGGCTTATTGGATACCACACAACCATTCATAACTTAGCAAGAGCTGTGTGACTACAACCCAGAGTGCTTTATTATAATTGCAAGAACATTCTAGACAGCAGTCAATACAGCAACACAACTCCAATTCAGATACAAGTGTTTCACAGAGGTGGCAAATCATGATCCAGCTTTATGTGAGATGTAAGCAGTCATGAAGTCAAAAGTTTTATGTGAGAAGTTCTAAATAGGTTTTACAAGTTATATAATTCAAACACTTTTGCAAAATTATGCATACAATTTCAATAATTAGAGGAATCAAAAACCAAACCTTAACAGAGCTGCAATATTTCCAAATGTGTAGAAGACTGCAAAGAGAGTGGTACCACTTGAAGGAATAAATAGAAAGAATGTCGACTGAAAAAATTGAAAATAATCAAGCTTAAATTTACAAATGACTTGTTAACTTGATGCAGAAACAGAATCAGATGCATGCACGTATGTACGTATTCAGGCAAGTATACCGAACCTATTCAAGACCTCCACAAAGCCACTGAAATGTGGCCATAAACATTTCTGAAAGGCTGTGACTTGAAATATGCTAAGAACATTTCTTGAAGTAGGTTAAGCTCAAAATGTCAGTTTTTGCAACTGCTAAGAAAGGGCTGTTTAATCAGGTGAGCTCTATGATGCTGATGATGAAGATGCTGTTGATGACAGACATGTACATTTACTACAGTTGTGACAATGGGACAATCACTGAGCATTTGCACAAATCAATGCTAGTTGCTGCCAGAACATAGATATCTAAGTCATAGCAAATGTGCTACTTCTGTCACTTCCACAAAGTTCCCCACTGGCAACATCATAGGATGAACCAGGATTTGAATCCTCGATTCACAGGGAAAAGGCTACTGCTTTAGCAATCAGGCACTTTGATATAAAATGTCAAGGGGATGCTAAGATATTTTCTCATATATCAATAAAGCTTTCATTATGTGCAGTAAAATTATTACATAAAAATGCTGAGAAACGTAAGACTGCATCAAAGCCAAGTACAGAATGACCATGATCTAAAAGTTCTAGGAGCAAACATTGCTTAGTACATGAAGACAATAAACACCAAATCAGACATTTCAATAATCCTACCAGCAGTGAAGCAATTACGCCAATCGCAAAGCAAATGATGAAGCCCTTTATACGTGTTGACCAGCTTAAAGTTGATGAATCAGATATCTACATATCAAATCAGACAGCCATAACTCACACATTGTAGGTTATGTAATATGTCACTACAAGTACCAGAAACAAGAACCAATTATTCAGACAACTCAAAAACATACATTATTTACATAAGTACGGTAACTGTTATCAGTGACTGTTAAATTTAAGCTAAAAGAACATTTCCCTTTGCAGCAAATTGTCACGATAATACATTCTTTACAACTAGAAATAATAATGTATACTTCTAGGGGTCTAGTCATCGTTTAAAGAACAGAAACATCAGGCACCATGCTGACCACATAACAATGATCACTTGGACGAGTTCTACATTCAGTTAACTCATTTATCTGTACAAAGCTGTCAACCCATACAATTTGTGGCTCACTGCCTTAGAGTGATACTTGAAAGAAGAAGAGGAAGAAGAGCAGTCCCTTAACCTAGCCCTAGACCCATATGAAGTGTTAGCGACTTCAATTTCGTAGCCTCAGCATATGAGGGTGGGTGGCCAGTCATCTCCCTCACCTTCTCATCCTCCCACCAACAGTGTCTGGTCAGTGCACTCGTTATAGTTGAGTTGGCTAAAGGGTGCAGGTGTAGCAGAAATTTCTAACCAAATTTCTGCCCTGTTACCTAAAAACTGGCATATAAATGCATACGTACAGCTATACATATATTTCAGAAATGTTAAATTTCTACATCAGAGGTACAACATAAGTACATAAATAAACTCCAGAAGTTCAGACTCTACTTATGTAATAGCCCAGAGGGGTAAATGCAGAGGTTTTGGCAAAACTGGGAACGGCGGTCCCAAATTATAAAATCGGTTTGTGTTTATGTATGTACGTGTGTATGTATTTAAGTATGCACGTGTCTATGCAGGTATGTATTAGGGTGGTCCTTAGCTGCATGTAAAAAATTTGTTGGGGGAATTTTAAACGAGGCACCCTCCAAACTTTTAGTTTTATGTACAAAAATAATAATACTGAAAAGTTTGTGGAGATTTTATGAGTTTTAGAGGTTGCTACCGGACATAACATAATTATATCAAATATACTGTAAAAACGCACACAATACATAGAATATTGTATAGGCCTACTATTCTTATGCACAAATTCAAAACAAATTCTGGTGGACAGTGGTGGACGGTAGCATTTACTATTTGGGTCAAGACACACAAGTGAACATTAAAATGTTTAGTTCCAGTTAATACTTAATGTGTTAATGAATCAGTGTCTTTGTTCCTGTCTGGATATCTGTGACGATATTCCAGAAACTGCTTATGATCCTCATTATTTGTTTGAAACTTGTTATACTCGTCCATGAGTGCCACTCCACGCTCTGCTATGTATTTCACATCTCTTACTGAGGTGGCAGTGGCCTTGGCTAACTTGTAGTTCTCATCGTTTGGCCAAGTATCAACATCTTGTTGGATGAAACTTGCTGGAATGCATGTAATGCTGAAGAATCTTCTAGTGTTTTCCGTGATAAAATTTTCCAGTTGCTTCCAGCTGATCAGAGGTTACCTGGTATTCTCTTTAGTGGATGTTCGATGCCAGTTTTGTCCAGAGGAGCAGCCATATGGCGCTTGATAAATCAATGGAGACCCCATCATCAAAGAACGTAAAAGTCTCCAATTCCTCCGACAGATACCAGAAGTGACCCGGAAATGTCTTCATTGCAACCTCTGCATCTGCACAATTTTTCTCCTTGTTTATCAATCTGTCGATGTCCTTCAAGAGCTACAGGTCTATTCGAGGAGCCAATGGTGCATATGATGCTTGAAACCAGACTTTGACATACGGCATTACTGTGAACAACCAGATGTCAGCTATCCCCTTTTCTTCTCTTCTTGTCAACTTGAACTGTCTCTTGAACATCCAAATCTTAAGACTATAAATACTCTTGGCCATCCACTTTGTTCTATGCAGCCCAGCTGGTGCTCTGAATGATATGCCCCTGGAATAAAACGCCGCCGAAGTAAGTGATGGTCAGTTCCAAAAGTTTGTGACAGGAAATTGCTTCTTGTAAAAACTCATCGGATGTCACTGTGTTCTATTTTGATCGGTCTATAAGTCACCAGTTTCTCTGGAATCTCTGATAATCATTATGTCTGGATCTTTGGATCGACCAAGAGAAAGCATGACCACTGCCTCCAACATTATTTTTAGTATGTGATGGCGACATGCACGCCACAACATATCCTTGTCCAGCCTCTGCTCCAACACAATGATATAACTATAATTTGATTAATAACTACTTACTGCTTGCTTACTTATTGACATCTTTTCCATAATGCATTTGGCAACCATTTTGTTTCATATTGGGTTTCTTAAAAAGTATACTGCATACTTTGTTAGTCAAAGAAAAACACTAAGAGACCACTGAGTTTGAAAAAATAAATAATTTATTTCTACGTTTGTTTATCAAATAAATAAATAAATAAACATGAGTACTATTAGGGTATACTAATTGCTAGAAGTCATTTATAGTGTTCAACAATGAATTACACACACAACTGTATGTCACTTTGCAATTTTCTCACCTGCTAACATCAGTTCAATTAAGAAAATTGCAATGGCTAGTCTAAATGAATCCCTCGTGGCATAGGCTTAAACTTTAGCATCTGGTAGCAACCTCTAAATATTGTCAGATCCTCTTCAAATTTTTTCTGAATTTTTTCTTCATCAGTAGAAACAAAAGCACAGGGTGCCTCATTGTGAAATCAGGCTTTCAAAAATAAGGACCACCCTAGTATGTATGTATGTATGTACCTGTGTATGTATGTATATATATGTATGTATGTTTGTATGTATATATTTACGTGTGTATGTACCTGTGTATGTATGTATATATATGTATGTATGTATGTATGTATGTATGTATGTACATACATGTATATAGGTATGTATGTTTGTAGGTATGTATGTATGTACGTGTGTGTATGCACGTGTGTAAGCATGTATGTATGTATGTATGTATGTATGTACCTGTGTATGTATGTATATATATGTATGTATGTATGTATGTATGTATGTATGTATGTATGTACGTGTGTGTATGCATGTATGTATGTATTTGTGTTTATGTATGTATATATATATATATACGTACCTATATGTATGTACATACTTGTATCTATGTATGTAGGTATGTCTATATATTAATTTCGTATGTGAACCCATTACTACATACCGATTTATTTAATTTTATAATTTGGGACCGCCGTTCCCAGTTTTGCCGAGGTTTTTGTCAGGAGTGCTAAATCGTTAATTCACCAAATTAAATGGCAAAATTTTGCATTCAGTTTCCATATATTACTTTAACGTTCAACTTACAAAGCTTTAGTCTCATTCAAACAAGAAAACCACTATTATATGTAATAGTATTCTACGTTTAAACCACTGCAGAGCTACAGGTGGTGGTTTGGTGCTGTGGGTAAGCTGATCTTAAGCCATGTACAGCCAACTTATAGAGCTCTCGTCCCATTCAAACAAGAAGACTACTACTTTAACATTAGACTGGATAATTATAACACCTATACTGATATTGTTCAAAAAAAGGCACGAAGTAATAATAGACGAATTTTGATTCGTTGAATATAACACGTTTTAAGTGTCCTTTTGTTGTGATTCTGGCCCCACAGTGTTACTTAACAGGACCATCACGTTTGTTAATCCGGCCCTGCCTGCAGCAGTATTCGGCCAAGCCAGACTGTCAATTTTATAAGTAATGAATAAGCGTCGCACTGTGGCATATGTCAGTGATGCTGCTTCAGTCAAGACGCATTCTGTACGACGGATGACAAAAACAGACCTGTGTGATTATTCCTTGTTCTTCCTCATCATTGTCTTGCCCACTAAGCACCTTCTTCAATTTATCCATCTTACAATAGATATGAAAGAAAATAACTAAACACAATATCGTCAACTATTTACATCACACGCCGCTATCAAGCAGGTGTTGACTTCCGCTTTCCGAAAACTTTAAAATACAGCAAGTAAGTAAGTAATATTTATTAGCACAATACAAGCGCCCACATTTCATAATGTATACAATGGTGAAAAGTAGCACAACGTCAGCAGAAAACAATGATGAACACTGAACAGTTTTAAGAGTCTAAAGAGTCTAACCTAATATCTTCGGATTATTCCGGCACAAACACGCCGACTGAGTAACAGTGCTGGCGCGGCGAATTTCATACTTGACAGCTGCTCTGCCTCTCCTGATCGGGTACCCTGGAAATCGGACTTGGACCTCTTTTGGACTACTCTCTGGGAAGTAAACCCCCTTTGATTTGGTTTGGCCTTTTGGAAATCTGACTTGGACCAATTTGGACTACTCTTTTGAAACCCCCTTTGATTTGGTTTGGCCTTCTGGAATCAGGACTCGGACCTCTCTTGGACTAGCCTACTCTCTGGAAACCCCTCTGATCTGACGTAGCGCTCGTGAATAGGCTGGTGCCCTGCGCTTGGCCTTCGAGTGCCGCTTTAGACGTTTGGAGATTACGATTACGATTACTTTTGCGTCGTATAATATGAAAGAAAATAACTGCTTCGCCTTCTATCTGACTTCTATGGCGCCATGGATCGTGGTCAGATAACTCTCTTAGCCCTATTTGATGTAAGTTCTGCTTTTGACTCTGCGGACCATCCCATTCTTCTTCAGCGCCTCTCCACCTCCTTTGGGTTGGTCAGTCAGCCTTTGCAATGGCTCCGTTCCTTCTTATCTGAACGCACTAATTGCGTTGTCCTTGGCTCCTCTAGGTCCCTTTGGGTACCTGCTCCATTTGGCGTGCCTCAAGGCTCTGTCCTAGGCCCCTTGCTATATCTTCTGTACACGGCTGACATCAGTTCTGTTTTGTCGTTTCAGGGGCTCCTACACCAACTCTATGCGGATGATGTGCAGGCCTACATCCATTCCCATGCCTCTGACGCGGTGGCCTCTGTTCGGCTGATGTGCCAAGCCATTGATGCCCTTTCCTTATGGATGGCCTCCAATCGGCTTCTCTTAAATCCTACGAAGACCCAATTTATATGGCTGGGCAGCCGTAGACAGCTAGCGGGCGTTGATTTGCACCTGCTAACCCGGATCTTCCCTAATATTACTTTTTCACTCACTGTCCGCGGGACCTCGGTATCACCCTTGACCAAGAACTTACTCTTTCGCAGCACGTGAATCTGCTTACCCGAAGCTGTTACTATCAGCTTCGTCAGCTTCGAGTGGTCTCTCGTTCTCTTTCACACGTACGATGCTGCTGTGGTTCTCGTCCATGCTTTTGTTACCAGTCGAATTGACCATTGTTGCTCGATTCTAGCTGGTCTCCCACTCGGAGTCTTAGGGCGTCTGGATCGGGTTCTACGCTCGACTTGTCGGGCGTATCCCCAAGTTCGCTCCTGTATCTGCCTACATGCGCGATGTGTTGCGCTGGCTCCCTATCGCGCAGCGTATTTCCTATCGGATCGCTGCCTTAGTCTCTCGTTGTCTTCTAGGCTGCGCTCCATCTTTCCTTCGTGACCTTTGCCGCCCGGTGTCCGACGTCGTAGCGCGTCGGGCACGTATACGCTCCTCGGCCAGAGGGGAGCTCTTGGTCCCGCGTGCTCGTTCTTCTATTGGGCAGCGCCGGGCTTTCTCAGTTGTGGGTCCCTCCACTTGGAATGGGCTCCCGCTGGAACTGCGATTAGTATACCTCTGAATAATTTGCCTGCATTTCATAAATCGCTCAAATCTTTCTTTTTTAGCCGTGGCTGAGCTGGGAGCGCACCTGAGTAGGTACCTTGAAGGAGCGCTATATAAATTTTCAGAATGAATGAATGAATGAATGAATGTATAATAGGCCAATACACAGTATAAATAATTACACAGTAGGCCTACGTAGGCCTACGTCAACTCGCATTGCTAACTGTTGACTTGTTTCTGAGGTGACGCCATTTTGAAAGTGCATTCTTGAATTATAGATTTAAGCTGAAATAAACGTTAAAAATAATATTGTTAATTCTAATGATTCGAAGTCCTCGATGTTGTTGTAGCGTTTAAAAACTATTTTATGGAATGGATTAATCCCGGTGTATCGGCGCGTGTAGTCCTCAATGTTGTTGTAACGTTTAAAAATATTTGATGTGATGGGTTCCGGTGTATCGACGTGTTAACGCTCAGTTTCAAAATGGCGGACGGTCACACATTCTGACTGCATGCTGCATCGGCCGGGAGTCAACGTATTGTGTAATTATTTATACTGTGGCCTATATAGGCCTCTTTAGGCCCAATATAACATTACAACCGAGTCAGCTAAGCCAGAGTTTTTCAAACTGTGGTCCGCGGACCCCTGGGGGTCCGCGAAGGATTTGGCAGGGGTCCGCGAGAGCGTTCTGAAAATAATGTGATGCTTAACACTGTATGGTTTTATCATTTACAGCCTGTGTTTTCAAATTCATACGCTACTTATAGTGTGCCTGTAACTGTATGATCCACAAGGATCCAATTGGGTACCCAGCTAACACACCCACACGGGACCCAGACGGGTCCCATACGGGTTGCCATACGGGACCCGTACGGGATACCCGGCGGGATCCCGCCGGTTTTTGTCCGCGGTTTCCGTACGGGACCCATACGGGATATCCCGCCGGGCATCCCAGTTCATTCCCAGTTCATTCCCAGATGACTAAAAAGTGATACCCAGTTTAGCACAGTTAATGGGCGGCGATCCCGGGGTCGAGGGGGACAAGACCCCTTTTAACAGTGGGGACACACCATACATCGCTCCACAGTACTTACGTGATCTGTTTCAACGGCCTCATTCTGCTGCTTCGCTGCGTCGTCTCCGATCTTTTGATCGTCTTGACCTCTTAGTTCCTCGTGTCAGGACAACTATGGCTCAGTCCAGGTCCTTTGCCTGCATAGGTCCCTCACTTTGGAACCGACTTCCTCCTTCTGTCCGCACCACCATTCTCTCTGGTAGCGTTGCTTCTTCCTTTTCTCACCTTAAATCCTGCTTTTTCTCTCGGGGTTTCGCGCACTGGGAGCGCCTCTGAATGGTATATACCGCGAGAGGCGCTTTATAAATGCCCATATACAATACAATACAATACAATCTTCCCCCCAATTTTGAAGAAACATCAAAAAAGTCAACCCAGTTTCTTAATCTCTTTTTGAGCAGATCAGTTCAAAACTCTTTTTGACCAGATCAGTCCAAAAGGGACAAGACCCCCTTGAACAGTAGGGGCACACACCATACATCTGCCCCCCACCCCCAAATTTTTAGGAAACAGCAAAAAAGTCACCCCAGTTTTTTTATACCTCTTTTGAGCAGATCAGTTCAAAACTCTTTTTTTTACCTGATCAGTTCAAAAACGTCGCCCCCCACCTGTCAAACAAGAACTCTGCCAGTGGCACAGTTTACAGTATAGTATGCAAACTGTACTGTAAACTGTGCTATATAGTTAAAGCAATAAATAATCAACAAAAGCGTTAAATGACACATCAATTTAATAAAGTCAATTTAATAAAGTAAAGTAATCATGCAGTCGATCTGCTCTGTAATTTCATTTAACAATAATGTCATCAGCAGTATTGGTGAACTCCTGATCAACACTGATCGACTGACTCGGTCTCTTTGAATGGCGCCGATTTCAATAGTTGGCGGCCTCCAGTGCCATGATCCCTAGCATTACCAAACCAAATGGCCAACTCGTCTTCAACCATTTTCCTCGTGCTGTCCTTGGTAGCAATATTATGTTTTACCGAACCTGAAATTTCAAACATGCAACATTTAGATTAAAAATAACAAGTTACAAAGAACAAGAATTAAGAATTTGATGTGCTCTGATTTGTATTGTAAAATGGTATTATTCCAATATTTAACTCTTTCTGTTATTAAATGACAATATTTAGAGACACTGCCTGCACAATGTTGACTAATGTAACATAATAAAACAAAATGTAATCATCACACCCATCAATCACACAGGCTGTTACCAAGCTACTAAGAACTAGTGAATGCAAAGCTTAAGAGTGAATCATTCATATAAAATTAACTAAGAAACCATTTCATTCTACAGAATCATGGCCTTTTTAATATGTTTGTTCAACACGTACTCCCGTTTAAAATATTCTAATTGCACCTTGTTTTTGATCAGTTCATTAAGGATTGCAGAGATATTATAACTACATCACAAAGACAATTAAATGGTTGTGTACTTTAAAATTTCTCAGACTAGTCTTCAACGTTGTCGACTCTTGTTGCATGAAGCCCTGCAATATCGTCATTCTCATCTTCACAGAGTGCAGTACTTATTGATCTCGACAACTATCCAGTTTTGATGGTCACGGCAGCTGCAATGTTTAATTCAGCAGCAATTACGCTAGTTTTCAAGTTTTTTGTAAACGTTCAACAATGTATAAGCTAAATTTAAAGGATACTATGTTCAAATGAAACTTTAAGCTAAATTTATAGGAAGTTTAAGCTAAACGTTCAAGTATAATCTATGAAACTTTAAGCTACATTTATTGGATAAATGTTCAAAATGTTTAAATGAAACTTTAATGCGACTTAACTGAGAGATGTCAACATCTAACATGGATAAACTTGAAAACTAGCGTCATTGCTGCTGAATATTTGTCGATGTGCTTTCATTTAAATAGCCTTATTGGTGTCTGGGCGCTAACTAGTGTTAAGGTGCGACCTCTTGTCACACAGTAATACATAGCCCCTTGAATTTGGGTCAGACCATAACATTAGGACCCTCATAGCGTACAGTCCATAACCCTAACCAGGGCTGTAGTCGAGGGTATACGCGGGAATACACTATACAGTGTGTACTCACCTCTAAAGACCGTATGGGCCTACTCACCTCCCAAATAGTTATATTTATTTATATTAAAATACTGTAGCGTATACTCACAAAATACTGTAGCGTAGACTCACCTCTAATTTGTTTCGGAAAACTAACCCGTAGCGTGTACTCACCTCTAATTTTACCACTACAGCCCTGACCCTAACCCACTGCAATCTCCGTTTTGTCTATCCCGACCACAATTAAATAGGCCTACAGCATTTACATAAACTGTTAATATACGCAGATATAGGTTCATTAGTAGGCCTATAATAAATATAACGTAATCTTACTTTTCACAGAAACACATCGCGATCTGTCAAATATGTGTACATTCGAAACGGCAGGCACACAAAATGGCGGACCGGCGGTAGAAATACGAATACCGGTAGGAGGCGCCACCGACGCGGGCTGGACCGTAAGGGTCCCTTACGCAAACCGTGGTCAAAAACCGCGAGAATCCCGTACCGTCAAACCGGATGAAACCCACAAGGGACCCGTGCGGGTGTGTTTGCTGGGTACGTATTCGATCACACCAGTTTTGTGATGCTGCTGATCAAAGCTCGAGGGTACGCGTACCCTAAAATAGAATACGTTAAAATACGTACGTACCTTTCAAAAAATACAATACGCGTATGGTACGTATCATACACGAAAATTGTTGGGTTGTGATTGTTTGCTTAAATTAAATTGAACATTCTTATAATGAGGCTAAATGAGCAATGACGTGGTTAACGTATTTTTGTATTGTTTACGTACCCTAAAATAGGGTACGTTAAAAAACGTACGTACCTTTCAAAAGATAGAATACGTATGGTACGTACCCTCGAGCTTTGCTGCTGATAGTTATAATTCTTTGCGTACTAGGGCCTACAGTGACACAAAATTAATAAGATGTAGGCTTATGGTCACGTTACATTTCTAGCCTAATAACACGTGTGTTTTTATAACATTTAATATAGGGCCTATAATTTCTGCTAATCGACTGCCAATCATTTCTGCACCCAATGTAAGCGCGATGTATTTGAAGCCTTCATCAGAAGTAGGCCTACAACTAGATTCCATTTAAAAAAGTTTAAGATATTCACAAAACAAACTTTGAAAGTCTACAAGTGTTTCATTTAGAAAATCAACACTGAATATGAGCCTGATTGTTTTTTTCATGGAAGAAACACTGAAGCTCTAGCTAGGACTCTAGGCTAGGCCTATAGTTGTTTTTACATAAACGCTATATTTTCTTCTAATTGTAACTCTGGACTGACTTGGGTTTTCTGGGGAAAAAAACACTTGCTCTATAGCCTAGTCTATAGCATTAAGTATTACAAGACATAGTTAGCTTTAAAAAAATGTCAAAAATGGACTCTAGTGGTTCTTCCAGTGAAGGCTTCATTTGCAATATGCTGGTCTATTTCCGGATTGTGTACTCTGGACTTGTAGAATTAGAAATTTGTGGAATTTGCCTGGTTTTAGCCTTTAGATGAACGATAATACAGAGATTTGCATAGCATATTCCTATTTCGTTCACGTTCGCTGTTATATGCTAACTAGGCCTATATAATTTTGCTGTTTGTATTATGGATAACTTTCTGAAACGTAGGCCTAAGAAAACAGTGCTTAGGCCTATCCAAAGTAGCACCAATTACGGACAGTTTTGCAAAGTAAAGCAAGCACATCCCTCTCGCTGACATCACTAGCTTTTGGCGAAACCGATGTTAGGCCATATATTTATTTATTTTAAAAACGACTGTGTTCCATAGTTATTGCAGGGAGTTAATAACAATTTATTTAGTGTTACTTTTTATATTATAATAGTCCTCAGCGTCATATATAAGCAAGCGTGTATTGTGGAAATAGTCTATCTGCCTGTTATTTTTTTTTATTAAATTTTAAGAATAGGGGCCTAAATTTTGCTTTGTAAATACTGGGGGTCCGCGAGCTATGCCTAGAAAAAATAGGGGTCGACCCCTGGTCCAAAGAGTTTGAAAACCTCTGAGCTAAGCAGCAGCAAGTATATAGACTGCAACAGCACTGTAACATTGGTCCGGCGGGTGCGCTGGAGGGTAGACGTGATCAGATGCCTCTGATGTAAAATAATGTAAATCTCCGAAATTTCTCAGCGCCACACAAAAACCACGTCAGGCAGACCAGCTTAAACACCGGCGCTATTATCAAATCAAGTCCGCAATAGCCAGCTAGGCTGCCTTAATTTGTCCGTTCCGGTGCCAGGTCAGAGTTCGGGAGGTCAAGCCGAGGAGACAGTCGGGTGCTCCGGTGGTAATCGGTGATGATGATGATTGTGTGATGGTGTACAGAGGCGCCCTAGGGCCTTCAAATCTCGGAGGGCCCCCAAACGAGTGAAAATATTTTTTAATTATAAAAAATACATTTTTGAATTTTGATTTTTTTAACATAACCTAGGCCTATTTACTATTTTTTACAGTTAAGCTTCGTGGGGTTTTGCACACGATAGGCTAAACACCACCGGAGTCTCAGACTCTAAGTCTACAAGTTCAGAATCATGCAATTAAGGTTCCCCCAAATTCTTGCGCCCCTTTAATTGCAATGGATCTTGACCAGGAACAAATTTCACCCCCGCCTATCGATTATGATTTGACTGCGCCAGTGAATATAGGCCTAAGCTGGTTCCCGCGACTTCGTTTTCTGGGCGCTGTAGAAATATCGAGATTACGATTACGATTCTGTATAAGAAAATCGGTGGGAGACGAACATTTTCAGAACAGGTCGTTTGCAGAACTTTCCGTGGATTATCGTGTTTGTTGTTCTTGATTGAATATTTGTGTTTTTTGCAAAAACTCATCAATCTACCTTAATTTTTGAATATTTTAGCGTTTTACAGTTGGGATTTTACGACCACACTTATAAGATTTTCTGCATGACGGTATGTGACGGACGAATAAAATGGGCGTGCGGTATTTCGAGAATGCTTGTTTCAATGATCTGTGCCACAGGTTGCATAGTGCTCGTAGAGTCCACATTTGATGACGTCTTTGAAACCAAGAGCATGACAATATGAATCAATAAATTATTTAGAAGTGTTTTCTATAAAAATAATTAACCTTTTGAATGTGATTTTATTTCGATTCTTAAATCAGTACATATTTCTTTAGAAGTTTTAAAAACTGTTTAATTAAATGTACAGTCTGTCAATTATTTAGTTAAATACGTCATGTCAGTGTGGCATCTTTTAATATTTCTTCTGTGCTTCATTACGTGTTGTTTCAGCCATTGATGATGACTGACCGTTGATCAATGGTCAGGCGGTGGGTTGGGGTTTTTTACTGATCAATTTTACTCGCCATATCGCCGGACAACGGCACTACGCCTACAAACATTCTGCAGGTACAAATTCACTATCATTTCGAGAAATAGTAATTCTTCTAAGTCTCTTGTAGTTCACATCCGAGACTTGTTGACGAAAGAATTAGGAAGGAAACAGACTCCCTCCTCCATTCGTCAATTGGGAGCTGCTCGTACACTCTACCCCTATCCAAGTATGCAGACGGATTAATAATACTCCGTTCTTTTCTGATTTATTTAATTCTTACATTAGCAACTGCGACTAGCGTAGCCCCAGCATCTCGTACACGAGAGTCCAATTTAAAAAAATTGCACACCACAATTATTCTATGCAGCAGTCGTAGCTTCTCTGTTCAGAATCAGGACTTTAACTTTAAACATTGTCTATTCATGTACAAGTGTTTACACTGATGTATGCTGCTATCTCGCTAGTGGACTATCAAGAAGCCGTCTGATGATTTGGTTTATCTCAATGTCTCATTGATTGTGGTTGCAATAATCAGAGTCTACTGAACATTGTATGCTGTGAAACGGAAATGTAATTGGTGACTGGGTCTTCCAGTCCTTATAATGTGTGGCCGTAAGAACGGTCTTTGTGTTGGAATTGTGGTTTTGTCATATAGTTAGCTTCCAATGGATAATTGCTCCCAAATGGTAGATAGTTGAGACATTCCGGGATTGATGGTCGGTGCTGCTCCAAAGACATTTTTAACCTATGCTGCACCAGGTCCAAGGTTTTCTGACGTAAACAGTGTGAGTCTGTAGGTCTGAGGCTTGACAGTAAGCTAGAAACCTGCTCCCACTGTTGGTGATTCTTTCCAGTCACAGAAAGGTTGTAATATAAGGCAACCAAGGCCATTAGAAATGCAGTAAATCTGTGGTGAAATGAAAAATAATTCCTGCATGCAGACTTGGCAATGTTCAGTATTATTCCAAACTTGCCAATATTTCTTAGGAAATTCTACATTTAGACAAAATAATCTACCAAATTGACAGAGATGGCTATCAATGACCAACATGTCTGCTGACATACGCAGTAGCGATCATCTTGTAATCCTGATGATGAATTAAATAGTACTTAATTAACAATGAAAAGTAACGGTTGCATTAATATATGTGATTATGCAGACAATGAAAAACAGAGCATTTTAAATTAAATTTTACTCGGATGTTGACAGAGTTGAAATTATGTTTACAGTTGTGGTGTATTCCAGTTTATTATATTTAACATTTTAACTTCTAACTATTATATCGCATAATTATTAACAACTTCTGTTATTTTTGTTTCCACACCATGGCCACATGCTTCCTTGATTGGCCTCTGTCCTGACTAAGTCAGCACAGATAGTGATGTGCGTTGACACTGTCACATCTGATAGTTTGAGCTGTGTTACCCTATTCAGTGATTCACTGTGTATTGTCCTCTGCCAGTAGCACTGCGATACGGCGATAGTATTGGTAATTACAAATTAATTAGTGCCACTTCAAGAGAGACTCATCAGAGCGCTCCCAACGTAAAACAATGAAACCATGATCGAACAAATTGGTCTCCAAGCGTTCATTGTGCCTTCTGATGGCCTGCACCGTGCAAAAGAGACAACCATTTTCTTACTCCACTGAGGTATTTGCTTGAGAATTTAGCAATGTTCTCCTAACTGAAATACAAAATTTGCCTCTCTACCTTGTTAAAACTTTATATTGCACTTGGGCATTGTCAAAGCTGAATGCATTATTAACAAAGCCATCTGCTTACCAAGAATGAGAAGAAAGATTGATCAGTAAGATTTCTGTCATTTGAACATGGTCATGGTTTTGAAGTGAATTGTGACAGGTCTGTCTCCACACTTCGGTGGCAGTGATCAATAAGCTACTGTTCATTATCTTACAACTACCACAAAGAAAATGCTTTCATTATTCAAAAACGCCGAGAATCACATTGCCAGTATCGATACATTATAGAGACCTGTAGTTTGGCATTATACATTAATGGAAACTTAGATCAATTTAAAGGGTTATTTTATCTAAACTTTATCAGCAGTTGAAACAGTGATTATGAAAACTATTTATAACTGTATAAACTTAGTAAAAGATTAGACTTAAGTTGGTGTCATCACATAATGTTCAAGCAGAGACTTAACATTGCCTCTTATTGTGATGCTTGTGTCTTTGCTTTCTTTGGATGTTTCTCTGTTTTAGAATTAGGCTATATGATCCACAGCAGCTGCCTACTGGGTGGTCTGCTTGAATGAGGAGGGCAGACTTAGTGTCATTGACACAAGTCTGCTTTATGTTGATCTGTAACCATGACCTATTTTATATGCCCTGTCTAAGGTGAAATTGTTTTTGTAGTTTGTAGATTTTGTAAATGTTCGTCTGATGCTATAAGGCTGCATTTACCGTGTCTCGTGCTTTGTGACAACATCGTAAATGGCTAGCAAGAAATCAACTCCAAAGTTAAAGAAGAAAGTTAAGAACAAGGGCAATGACTTGGAGGAGTCTGAGGCTCGAGAAGTTTCATCTGTGAATGAGCCTGTGACCAGAGTCAATGATGAGAGCACAAGAAGAGAGGAAGCGTCGTCATTAGCCAGCCATCATACATCTGCAGATACAGCACCTGATTTGTCTCTTCCAAAGCTTCCAGAGAAAGCTAAAGACGTGGAAAAGAAGA
Organism: Allolobophora icterica; assembly: GCA_963556255.1. NCBI lineage: Eukaryota > Metazoa > Annelida > Clitellata > Crassiclitellata > Lumbricidae > Allolobophora > Allolobophora icterica. The sequence continues at coordinate 60,422,403 of OY744606.1, forward strand.
AGTCAAAGTTCTGGAATTTTATGACGAAGAAGAAGATGCTGTTGCCCAAGTGTTCAGAGGTGAAGGAGGAACAAGACGAGGATGAAGAAGAAGTTCAGAACAATAAACCACAGTGCACTGGGCACAACGTCGCTGGAATTCTTTACCGTGCTTCTCTTCATTCGAATGGTGCTACTGCATCTCCTGTACCAACTGCTGCATCTCAGGCCAGGCGTCTGTCGATGGGAGCTGCAGCTGGTCCTACTGGGCTGTCTACCACTCTCTCACCTATCCGATTACAGCTGCTGCAACTAGTGCCTCCTGCAGCACCCACTCTGAGAGATTTGCCTGACCTTGGACAGGGAGCCAGCACCAGTGATGATGCAAATGATACCATGCTGTGTCAGCAAATGAGGGCCACCGATATGGGTGTCGTTATTTCATCAAATCCGATCGGATATCCACATCTCTGTTTTAGTCGATCCATGTCCAACAGCAGCAGTGGTTCGTCAAGTTCATCAGGTGCTAGCAGCGTAACCGATCACTCGGTGACCCACGGCCTCGTTTCCACCATCTACCCACAGATTGACGTCATCGTTCCCACTGCCAGGTTTCATGGGGCACTCCCTCCTCTGCCAACGAATACCTCAACATTTTCACCGAGATTGTCTGGCAACGAGCATGCAGCTGACGTCAACCTCCAGGCGGCTGGAACTAGCAACGGTTCTGGTTCCTCACACACGGTTCACACCCAGGTGGACTACATGCATTACCTTGTTCCCGACCTGCTACAGTTAACAAACTGTAGTTTTTACTGGGGCGTCATGGATCGTTACGAGGCTGAACGTCTGCTTGAAAACCGTCCCGAGGGAACGTTCCTCGTTCGAGACAGTGCGCAGGAGGAGTTCCTCTTTTCTGTTTCATTTCGACGTTACGGTCGGTCGTTGCACGCACGCATCGAACAGTGGAATCACAGATTTAGTTTTGACTCGCATGATCTAGGCGTTTTCGCTTCGAACACCGTCTGCGGTCTGATTGAGCATTACAAAGATCCGAATTGTTGCATGTTTTTTGAACCGATGCTCACCCTGCCGCTTAGTAGGACATTTTGTTTCTCGTTGCAACATCTTTGCCGTGCTGTAATCTGTAGCTGTGTAACGTATGACTCGATCAATGAACTCCAACTTCCAAAGTGTTTGCATGAATACCTCAAGTACTACCATTATAAACAGCGAATTTGTGTGCGCAGGTTTGAGACACACTGAATGCATGTTGGGTGTTGTTCTAGATCTCGTAGCATATGATAGCTGCAGTCATAGCATGTGATCATCTGGTCATGGCTGGTGATTAGCAGCATTATAGTGTGAGATCAGTGAGCATGTAGCATATGATTGCTAGTATAATGGCATATATGACAGGACTATTACTTTGCCTGAATGTGAGGTGAAAAAATGTTTATCATTGGTGCATTCTTGTGGCTTAAGTTATTGTGGGTTTTGTCAGTAAATGATGAATGAAGAAGTGATTTGATTCTGTGGAAGAAATTTTCATATGCTGTTGTGGGAATAATTAAGACTGCATCAATTATTTCCTCATTCTAATTTCTTGGTGTGTTAGTATTATTTCTGGGCATTTGTTATCTCATATTTTGAGTTCTTTGCCAGAAGATCATGATGATTCGAATATGTTTGGAGATTTTTTACTGTTTTGGCTTTCATAAATATTCTAGATATCATTTTAGATTTGTTAAATTCCTGGTTCCAGAAGCTTGCAGTTCTAGCAGTCTTGGATGAAGTCGAAGTCTGAACAGAAGGATATGACAGATCATTTTAATCAGTAATAATGCATTAATTAGATTAGAAACAACTGTGTATATGAATGTATTGTGCCTGTAATCATGGCTGGTTGTCTTAAGTCACTGACTTACACTTATTCAACTTATTTGCCAACTTGGCTACTTTTGGTAAATTTCTTGGAGTTGACAAGTAGTAGGTAGCAAGTTAAGATTGCATCTGTTTATGTTGAATTTACTGGAAAGTGATTAAAACGGTACTTCAAGTTATAATTTATGTTCTTGCCAATGCAGAGTTCCTTAACATAATTTGTTCTAATACATGAAATTTTATTACCAATATTTGGAATTACTGTTTTTTTGCTGCTTGAGTTTAATATTCTGCCTTGTGCTTAAAATTAATTGTAGTAAGAAAAGTTAATGTGTGCTCTTGTGGTTTCTGTTTAGTAAGCTACTTGATCAAATGAGCAACGCAGTTCAGAGTTCTGTGACTGTTGGTAGCAGTCATTCTTTTAGCTTCTCTGCTCTCCAGCATTTAACACCAATTACCAGTACATTACCAGTAACTGTGCTGACTTGGGATTTTTCTCAGTGTTTACAGATACCAGTACTCTTTGTGTTCGAGTTGATGAATTTGGGAACCTGATGTATTTTACTTTACTTATTGTTGTGAGATTGTAAGCATCTGTGGACTTCCTGAGATTTAGTTGAACATGTTTTTGTCAGTTGCTGTCTGAATATTAACTGTGTGAGGTGCTTTGAACACTTGGTACCCATCGTCAAAACCAGCCAGCCTGTGATTGGGACTGCGTAGCTGCTTAAGTGCTTTAATTCTGTGTTATGACCGTAACATAACGTGTAACGACTTTCATTTTCTCAATGCTGCCAAGTATTGTTTTGAAGGTGACAAAGCATCAAACTGTATACATGTGTCACAGACAAAAATGTTGTGTTGATGAAACAACCTTTAAGATACAGGAAACTCTAATCAGAAATATTTGAAAAAAGAAGCAGGATTCTGCTTTAAGTAAATATTGATGTTTTGTGTTCCTGTGGTCCATGATTTTTTTGAAAGAAATCTTGCAGTTCGAATAATATGTGACCTAATATGGTTAATTTCAGCTGGCTACTCAAAGGAATGCATGCACAAGCATTTACTCTGCACTGCTTTGCATAATTGTTGTACAGTTAAGCATTATTAAAGTATAAGTAGTTGTAGCTCAGATTGGATCCATTATTAGAACCCTTTATGACATATTATAGTCAACATATTATATAGGTACTTATGTAAGATACAATAATAACTGCTGCGAGATATGAAAAATTTCCCTACGCTGTACAAGGCCAACTTTATGACATGTTCTAATTCACTTGGTAACAAGCAGTGAATAATTTGTTGTTTATAACACCTACACTGTTGGAACTTATATGTCTGTGCTGCACAAAAGTCAAAGCTATGCTAATGCTTTTTGGTAATACGATATTCACTTTAAATGCAGTATATATTTATTATGCACATTTACAGTTGTAAGCAACATCTGATGTAACCAAGAAGACAAAGATTTGCTCTAATTGTTTCAGATTATGTTCAGAGATCAAACGGATTTATTTACTGTTGTGCGTGTTATGCACTGACAGATATGATGCTTCGAAGCTGTGCTTGGATAATTTGGAGTTATTTTGTGAATGGAAATATCTTAAGTTTTCATTCAGGCCACCTTGTGTAATATTTCTTTTGTCAGCAGTCTAGATGTTGTGTTTGATTAATGACACTTGAGTTATTGCAAATTTTCATACGAAGGACATGTAATTTGTCTGTTTTATCGTTTGTTTTTATGTCTCGGTCTCGTTCCGGCGTTAGCTTGAGGTGTGATCAATGAATCGCCATCAGATTCAACAAAGAGTTGTGCATAGCATAAACAAACAATAATTTGTACAGTTCATATGAAAATCGTTGAGTTATTGGTGAAAAAGTGAATTTATTTAGCATAAATGAATTAGGGGCTTCTGATATTAATACCTGAATTATCAGTAATATTCCCTTTGAACAATATGTGACAGTAATTAACCTGCTTGGAGGCAGACTTTCTGATTCATCTAGCTGTATAGTTCAGACTAATTATAATACAACAAATGGCTATCTTTCAAGAAACTCATCTGAGTTGACTAGCTTTTTCATTTAATCTTCTTGCACCACCTTCCTAAATCCCAATTGTTGCGTAACAGTAGTACCAAGTCGGGCCAGATTTTTGCTAGTGGTACTTGCTTTTTGTCCCCCTTGTCCATGTTTTGCCAAGTTGCTTTCCTCTTTGTTTACATGGCTCAGTGTTCCAGCATCGTCACCTTTGCTTTTACCCTTGTCTTTATCTGCAGTTACACATCTATCCTTCATTGTACTATTGCACAATATGTACATTTGATCATTTGTGCAGCAATTCAATTGCTGCCCGATGTCCGTGTTGCTGCCTCCTCCCTTTTCCACCTCTGTGACATCTTTGGGGTTATCTGCAACCAGACGAGCAGTGATTTTGAATTGGTCGTTGTCTTTGGCTCGACTTAACGGCTGTTTATACATTTAATTCACACTAGAACAGTACAGCTGAAATATAGACAAACTTGTTAGTACTGTGACTTTCTGTTCTTTCATAGGGTGCATCTTTGATTTTAGTGAAATAACTGAGAGATATAATCAGAACATTCTGAGAGATCTGGTTCAAATGACTTGCACTTGAGCTTTGTTTTGTACGTTATCGTGTTCTTTAGAAGTGATCCAACAGCCAAAGTAAGGACAAGTTTATCTGTTAACACTTTACCGACGAGCATGAACTAAAATGTATGGAAAATGATTCCCTCTCGTCGTTAAAGGGTTAATGCTTTGCTAACATTGGAAAATCAGAAATATTTTGATAATAAGATAATTGTGCAAGTGGCAATTTTGAGTTAATTAAATGAATATGATCAGTCTGAAGCTACATGCAGCTAAATTATGCTGAATGTTACGTTTAGTACACTGATTATTACATGCACTTATGATGTAATCTGTAATCTTTTCCTTAACTTTGTTTCTTTTGAACAACCAGTTGTTATTTGGTTTGTTTGGGCTTTATCTTGTGGGGACATAAGATTCCTGACTTGTGAAAAGCACAAAATACTCAATTATTTCATCACTACCTTAATGAGCTCTTATTGTGGATACCTCTTTATGCAATGTGAAAAGCAACAAAACAGCATGAAACTAGTTCAACATAGAGAGAGGTTAAAGATGCATTTGAGGCGTTTGTCTGCCCCAAACTCAAGAAGTTACCTTATGGGTTCCTATGTGAGGTATGCACCGCAGCCCCAATAGTTTTGCATAAAAGTAAGAAAATAAATGAGGTAAATGTTGGCCCTTGTTGGGGTAAACTTAAAAACAGCTGCTTAGTTTTGCACTCTTTATGTCATATAATTTATTTTAAAAATTGTATTTATGCAAAATTCAACGAATATTCTGTGGAAGTTTATGTTTTGCCTTTCCTTTGTGAGTGTTTTAAAAAGCAGCCTTGCAAGTTGTTGGGGTGAGTTCAAGACTCCGCATTAATTGAAAAACATACCGAGTATTACCATGTAAATGTAATTTTTGTTGGAGGTTTCAGTTGTTCAGGTGTTCTTACAAATTTAGTTAATTGTGTTGTTACCATAAACATTCATCCATGTAATATTATAGCATTCACTTATAAAAAACTTTTAAAATACTCTCAGTGTTTGTTTCCTGTTTTTAATTATCGCTTTCTTAAAGGTCCTTGTCAGGATTTGAATTGCATATGTATATTCCAAAGAGTATGCTATATGAAAAAATTGAACAGTCTTATTGAGCTGCATTAATTTGAAGAGCAAAAGAATGCCAATGACAGGAATCATTGTTGGCACAAAGTTATGATACTGTCGTACAGGAAGTAAGAACAAGAATAAGTGTTTTGAGTGGATTCACTTGAGCCAAGTGACATTTTGTTGAACATACATCTGAAGGCAGGTGACAGTTTTTGGACAAACCAGTTTTCTATTCAGAGCTAACGTCTTATTTTGTCTAAATCTGATAAATAGGCATTGACTGAACAAACTGTTGCATTACAAGAAATGGTAGACTTATGCTGGCTGAAGGGTGACAGCTTAGGCTGAAGGTAAACAGTTCAGGCTGAGTATAGAACAGCCGAGTATAGAACAGTTCAGGCTGAAGTTAGAACAGCTCGGGCTGACGTGAGAACAGTTCAGGCTAAGTTAGAACAGCTCAGGCTGAGGTGAGAATAGTTCAGGCCAAGGTTAAAGTATTTTGGGGTGGCATGTTTGAACTGCATTATTGATAACAAGGATAAGTGTTTACTTGGAAAACAGTTGAGGGCCTTTATCAAATTGTGACTTCAATAGGGTATGTGAACAATATTGTGCACCACTGAGCAGTCATAACAGGTTGAAGGCGGAGAGCAGAATGAAAAATTAGGCCAGTGTTGTTTACAGCGCTGTAAGACGTACTCCAATGTATTGAAAATGGAAGAATCCCAGAGTGAAGCTGAAGAGAGCTAGAAGCAGGACATAGGAAACGGCTCTAGTCCTGGGAAATTCACAAAGTTTAACATGGTTTGACAATGTGTAGGTGTTGTTGCTTCCTTCAAAGGCCCATAAAATGATTTAATAACTTTTGTGCATGTATGGTGCATGTCCAGACTATCAGTTCACATCTGAAATAAACTTCAACTGGAGACAAACTGGAATGCACTGTATGAGAGAACAAAAATTTTAATCATGACGTCATGTTTAAAAACTGTTTAAGAGAGTTTGATAGATCACATTCTCTACACTTAAGTTGCATATTGTTATTATTATTATTATTATTATAGCAGTTTTATATAGTGCCCCTACAGATTGCCTACTTGGGAGCGCTTCCAGCCCAACCACGGTCGAAAAACACAGCTTTGAGGGCAGTAAGAAACGTGAAATGACCCAGGGCTGCATTAAGGTTAGCGCGGGCCTGGGTGCTGTGATACCTATATGGCCATCAGCGCGGGGCCCAATTGCAAGTACAATAAAAAAAATTTAATATACTTCCGAAAATGTGGGCCCTGGTGCTGCAGCACCCTTAGCAGCACCCTTAATGCGGGCCTGAAATGACCAGTCGGTATTTGGCGGAGCATGGTAGGGAGGAATATACATGTACCTAGCGAAGTGAGTGGTTGTAAGATTCACTGGTCTAGTTAGTTGACCACTGGCTTTTCTTAGACAAAAAGCGCTTACAATGTTTCAGCAAACTAAAGTTGTCGAGCTACTTGTTTGTTTAAGTGGAGCAGTTTGTCATTATCTCTTGACCAACATCGTTTGTCTAAGAGTCTGTGTGTGTTGCAATCTGTTTGCTTGGATTTCAACATTTGGAAAAGCTGTTAGCATGATGGATTTAATTGACGAATGACAAATGGCAGAGCTGAAGACATGCACCACCGACAGCGTGCTCTTATTTGCTCAACAGTTCGATTGACCGGCAGTTTGTGATGTGATCCACGACCGTCGCATGGAAACGGAAGTTTAGTCCTAATGATTTCATAGAATTCCGAGTTCTTTGTTCGTTTGATGTGTACACTGTCGGACGTTTTGTTACTCGACTGCACACACGATGTTTGCAGATGAGATCGAAAGAAGACTCTTCATATCTTAAAGATGTCTTTGTGAGGAGAAACTGATTGTCCATTACTGAAGGAACCACCAGGTGCTGTGTAAACATGTGTCTGGCAGACAGAGTACGTGTACATGGCTCGTGTTGTGTAAGATTTGGGGGAGGAGGCATTGCTCTGGAGTAGCAACTTTATCCAGTTTTGTTTTGCTGGCAGATGGAAGGACAGAGAATGTAGGGATAACATTAAGTGTTCGTGTGACACTAACTAGCTTATAGTGTGTACATTATGAATTGTAGATGAGTCTTGGTTTGAAAAAGTTTGTTAGTTACTTGAGACCATCAGAGAAAATAAGTTGCCTTAATGCATGCAATGTTTGTGGGTTTTCATGCTGGTATTGTACTGGCTGTTTGTCTGGTGATCAATCCAAATGGACAAGGTATTTAACTACAAACTCTAGTTCTGTTGTCACTAATTCTTAGAGAATATAATGTCTATGCATGACATGTATGTACGTACGTATGTATGTACTTACGCAGGTATGTATTTACGTATGTATGTACAAACGCACGTAGTAGGAGAGTCGATGTTAACTCTCACATAGCAAAATCTGCAGTAAAGCTGTCAATGTAGGTCTACTTTTGGCTGCAGTAGTCAATTGTTCAATTAAAACTAATTGTGCCATGTGTTTTAAAAATTGCCAGGGCCATTCTATTATATAAATTTTGGGATAAGGATGAAATCACTAACTTCGAGAGTGCTCCCTTTGACACCCAATTTTAGACTTAAGCGATTGCTTGTATTGCTTTTTACTATTTAGTTATCAAAAAAGCTTTCTTTAGTTTATTTCACTTCATGTATGTATCTTTTAAGTGCCTCACGAGTGTCTAGATACATGCATGCACATGCGTATATGTGTATGTATGTTTTGCATGTTTGTGAATTTAAACATGGCTGGTTAAAAAAAAGATCTAAAACGGTTATTTAAGATGGGCTGAAAGTATTGCTGGTGGAATAGTGTTTGTTTTCAGCATGTGCCTACAATGCACTAGATAAATGGCACATTATACCATCTGGTATCATTTAGGAACACAGGACGGCAAAACCTCATGGGTTGCAGTGAGAAAAAATGCATTATCCATATTTTAGTAGGCCTATGATTCTAACTGTTACTAATTTCAACATATTTCTATCGATAATTGTTTGTAGCACTGTATAGAGCATAGCAGTTTTGTGCATCTACTACTGACTGTATTTTTAAAATGGCATGTTCTTCACTAGTGACCTTAGTGTTGTGTCCTAGTTATCATACATATTTTCTAGGATATGTTCAGGATAGGAGCATGCTAAACTTATTTACCAAATAACTGAACTGAAGAAACATGCATTGGACAAATAGATAACTAAATGAGAATTGAGGATGCTTGCATAACTTGATGGTTTGTCAGGATTACTGCATTACTTAAACCAATTTATGTGAATTTACAGTGACATAATTGCCAAATATGAATTTATGTGGAATGTTATTTTCAGCTGAAGGTAGCACAACTGGTTCAGCAGCAGTTGGAGGTAAGAGTGTCCTCTTTAGTAAAAGTTTCAAAATTGCTTTATTTTAAGTATTTCAGAACAACTGCAGTTCCTTCAAGCACTGTTGCACAGTGTATTATTATCTAAGAGTACAGTGGAAATGCAGGCCAGTATCTGTTCGTTGTGCTCAGTTGATTGTCATTTCGTTCGCTATTTAAGACTCGCCTTTATCAGATTGCATTATCCTCTGTCTTACTGGACTGATCATCTACATACTGATCTGATTACAGACTGGTTTTGGTGCGCCATCGGTTGATGCCTTGTGCATGAGACATGAGCACAATCGGATCCCTTGTGCGTTTAGCATCAGCACAGTGGATGTTATGTTATACTAATTAACAATTAACTATGTTCTTTTCAGTTGGTCTTTTGGGGTTTAACACTGCTGTAAAATTTGTTTTCATTCATTCATTCGTTCATTCATAGATTTATATAGCGCCTCTTCAAGAGAACTACTCAGAGGCGCTTCCGACTCCAGCATGGTCAAAGAGAACAGTTTCAAGTTTTGGTTAAATGTTTCCCTTGTGATGTTCATCGTGCGGAAATCGTAAATAATTTATTTCTCGCATTTGCTCATTAATAAGATCAGTTATGTATCCAAGTTATCGCAAATGTTCCAGACTCATTTTGCAGGTGCAATTTCAGACTGCATACGTGACAGTTGCAGTGGCATAAAGGGGCTCACATAGCCTGCAGTTACAGACATCCCAGGCCATAATCTACTGCAGACTGGCCTAGTACCCGGAGTCAGTCGCTAAGGAGTTTCCGACTGACTTGATGAGTTATCGACTGACTTAGTCGACTAAGTCGCATGCTTATCGACTGACTAAGTTGCTTAGACTTATCGACTGACTTAGCGACTTGCTGTCGACTTCAGGTTATAATCAGGTAGACATACCTCTGACCATGGCCTCGTGGTAGCAAGCCTTCCATTTCTTCAAGAAGCGCCTATCTACGCGGTGAGGCAGATCCGTGGATGGAGGCGCTTGGACAGGCAGGCGTTTGCGACGGCGCTAGCGGAAGTACCGGCTTTCTCCGACCCGAACAGCCTAAGAGATCAGTCCACTGCTGATCTCTTCGACATCTACAGCAAATCGGTGACTGACATCATTGACCGGTTACTTCCGGTCCATCCAGCCAAGCTGCGTGCGCATCCTCTCTCTCCCTGGTTCGATGGAGAATGCCACTCCCTCCGTCGCCAAGCCCGTCGTCTAGAGCGTGTCTTCCAACGATCGCGCTCATCTGATGATCAGACGGCTTGGATACGCTTCGTCCGTAACATGCATCGACGCTACAAGGAGAAGGAGGGTTCATACTGGGAGCGATTGATCACCTCCAGCGCTGGTGATAGTCGGCGTCTCTGGGCCACCTTCAAGGATCTCCTTGGCAGGCCTCGGCCTTCCAACACGCAGACCGCTCCGTTTACAGCTGAAGCCTTTGCGGACTACTGCGAATCCAAGATTGCCTCCGTCCGCCAGGATACTGCCCAGTCGCCTGAACCTGTCTTTACTTCTACGAGCTGTCGCCTTACAGCCCTCGCTGAGGTCAAGGACTTTGACCTCCGAAGCCTGATCCTCTCCTCTCGGCCGACATCATCGGAGCTGGGTCCTCTTCCTGCGTTCCTTGTCCAGGAGTCGGTTGACATTCTTCTACCGTTCCTCACACTACTCTGCAACACCTCACTTCGGGAAGGAGCATTGCCGCCTTCCCAGAAGCGTTCGATCGTCACACCGATCATCAAGCAGCCGGGACTTGACTCGGCTGTTCCATCGAGCTATAGACCTATAGCCAATGTCACATTCATCTCTAAAATTATTGAAAAATTGATTGCTAGTCAGCTGTTTAGCTATTTGGACGCCAATAATCTGCTTCCTCCATCCCAATCTGGGTTCCGTAAGGGTCACTCTACTGAGTCCCTCCTTCTCCGCCTTCTCTCAGACGTCTATGGTGCCATGGACTCATCCCAGCTCACTCTGCTGGCCCTTTATGATGTGAGCGCTGCCTTTGACTCGGTAGACCACAGTCTCCTCCTGAGTCGTCTCTCCTTAACTTTTGGTATCCGGGACCTACCACTTCTCTGGATCTCTTCTTACCTCTCGGAGCGCTCCTACTCTGTTATCTTTCACTCATCTAGATCGTGCTGGCGTCCTGCTCCTTTTGGTCTCCCACAAGGTTCTGTTCTTGGGCCACTCCTCTATATTCTCTTTACTGCAGATATTGGAACTATCCTTGCATCTTGCTCCCTCTCGAGCCATTCTTACGCTGACGATGTCCAGTCTTATACGCATTGTCTAGCATCCCAGGCTGGTTCTGCGATCAGACTTGTGTCGCACGCCACCGATGCTCTTACTTCCTGGATGGCTTCAAATCGATTACGCCTTAACCCGTGTAAAACTAACTATATCTGGCTTGGTACCCGCCAGCAGTTGGATAAGCTGGACCTGGGGTCTCTCTCCTCCGATTTTCCCACCTTCGTCTTCTCCACCTCTGTCCGGAACTTGGGGGTGGTCCTGGACCAAGAACTGACTTTTGTGCCGCATATCGCGGCCCTGACCCGTTCTTGCTACTACTGCCTGCGCCAACTACGGGTAGTGTCCCGCTCTCTCTCTCCCTCCTCTGCTTCCACCTTGGTCCATGCCTTCATCGTTAATCGCCTTGACTACTGTTCCTCCCTCTACTTTGGGCTTCCACAGGTCCGACTGCATCCCCTGGAGGGGGTCTTGCGGGCTGCTGCTCGTCTGGTGGGTGGTGTCCCCAAATATGGTCACATCTCTGCGTACATGCGGGATGCCCTCCACTGGCTTCCGGTCCAGCAGCGCATTCACTATAGAGTCTATTGCATAGTCTGGCATTGTCTTCTCGGCACAGCGCCAGCTTACCTTCGGGAGCTCTTTACCTTGACCTCGGCCTGCTCTGGTCGCCGATCTCTGCGCTCGGCTACCAGAGGTGACTTTGTAGTCCCACGAGCACGCACTGCCACTAGACAGCATAGGGCTTTCTCGGTCGTAGGTCCCTCTCTGTGGAATGGCTTACCCTCTGACCTGCGCTCTCTCCCTCGGGTCATGTCTAGTACCTTTTATAAGAACCTTAAGACTTTTCTTTTTGACCGGGCTTGGGTCGGGAGTGCCTCTGAGTAGTTGCCTTGAAGGGGCGCTATATAAATTCCGTTGATTGATTGATTGATTGATACCTGATTACATAACAATATAATGCATTTTACTGCATACTGTACTGACCGTGCCATCATTTCCATGGGCATTAGATGGAACCCATTTGGGCTCTACACGGGACCAATATGGGATTATGGGCTCCGCTCCATGTTGGCATGCTTACAGGGGACCGAGCTATGACTGTGAAAGTAATGTTAATGCGAATTTGGGAAATTGTACCCAATCATACGGCCAACCAGTTGGCAGAAACTGCTGATGTGTGCTTCTTTCAGGCAGTAGCAGAGAACGAGAATCATGTACTCCGCACTTATTTCCAGTGTGAGAATTGTAGAAAAAAAGACTGAGGGGAGGTTAGACTTTGATCCATGTGGAGTTGAATATTTTGTTCGTATTTTGCAAACTGATGTCAGCGAAATTTGAAAGCAGCAGATTTCAACGCTAGTAGTTTGTTGAGAGAATTCAAAAATGCATAAATGATACACCATGAAAATGTCTTCACTTTGTCAGAGATTCAGAATCAAATAATGCTAAATCACACCAGCACAACTAAGGGGGTTGGAAACTACCCCCCTTGGGCAGTGTTTAATCTAGTCTCCCTAGGGGGAAACAAGAAACAAGGTTTGTGGGGGGACCAACAAGACGACCTTTTTTGGGAAATTTCATCCATGTTTGAAGAATTTCTCCCACAAAACTTTCATGACTTTTGTAGGAATTCATCTCTCAAAACCTTTAAATATCTTTTATTCTTATATTACTCGCCTCTCTGGGGGGGGGGAATTTCCCCCCAAAAGGTGTCTACATTAAAATATTGCTGGCCTCTGGGGGAACATAAATCCTGGGGGAATTTCCCCCCAAAAGGTGTCTAGATTAAAAGCTTAGCGGCGGCGGATGGCGGCGACGCCGGGGACTAGACTGGACCCTCCTCAAGCCTGATGCAATTCAAAAGAAGCATTTGAGTACCGATAATTACGAGGGAGGTTTGAAAATATGAAATTTCACTAGTAGGCCTGCTGGACATTCTTATGCTGCTGCTGCTGTGGAAAAGAGATTTATTAAAGGCTCTGCTCAAGTTCTGCATTAATTGTTTCAGTTCGATGCTTTACGACGTCCAACTACGTCTTTCAAGACACTGGAATCTACATGGAGACAGGCAGTGCAATTGTCTATTTTTGTATCAAGGCCTGCAGTGATGTGCATGTACTTCTGACAGAATCTGCAGATAATTTCATGTTGAATGCTTACGAAGTTGAGATTGGAAGTGATTCTAATTCTTACAGTTGCATAAGGTGATGCTTTTGAGTTATTTTAAATTTCTAGATCTCATCATTAACATCATTAGCTTCTATAATCGTTCTTGCCTTTGTTGTGGGCTATTGTCAAAATCTTAATTTACCAGGGTTATACTAAAGCTATGCAAAGAGATCTGGTCAGAAAGTATTCGCTGTATCTCAAACATAGCAGAAAGGACAAAGAAAGAGGAGATATAAATTATTTGGCAGAAATTGAGGCCTCAGAAGACTGATTTTATATTCAGAAGCACCAGCCCTGTCTTGTGATTCCAAATAGTTCGCTTTTCTGACAGTTAAGGATATCTATGTGGATTAAGAATTACGTAACATATCATTCCAAAACTTCGATGACTTGCATAACACTTGACTATAAACTGCCAGGTCCTTCAGTAGATTACCTAGAGCAATAAGAGCAATAAACCTTTGCTTGAAGGCAAAGAAGAATAAGAAGAATAAAACTTTGCCTCTGCCGTACTCTGGTGGTGCAAGTCCAAAGCCTGGATAAAGGAGGGGGCGACATTGATCATTTTTAGTATGGCAGATTGTCAACAAATAGAAAGAGAGTAAATGGTAAGAAAGCTTTTATTGAAATCAGATATCCTCTTTCTTTTGATAGACAGGGCAAGCAGGGTACAGTGCTCGCAGATGGAACAACACCAGGCGTCCTCAGCTGCAATGAGTACATCTACATCTGGATAACTTGGTCTGATCTGAAACTTGAATTTGGCAAAGGAAATGTTATTGGCGAGAATGTCCTTGTTACGTACTCCTGGACTGCACCAATCCCCTTATACTACATGTTTATAGCCTCTTATCCCCAGGGTGACTGGGGAATTCCGGAAAGTCTCTATCCAGGTCAGAGTAACTGTATTTGCTGATTTTTCTGGTGAACTTTTACAGAAATCCGTACTGCACAATTTAAGTTATTTATGATAATTTTTCAATTTCTCTCTGAGTGGCTGTATTTTCTCCAGGAAAGATGCTGTGTAAATTTTTCAGTTTATTATAATTCTGTATCTGTCGCAACGTTTGAACCTCTAAGTTTGTGTTGAATATGAGCATGCCTTTGGGTTGCTTGCATGCAAAAGTGTGAAAATTTTCCATTTTTTTATTTTTATTTGAATTTTTTAAATTTTATATGAATTTATATGAATTTATATGAATTTAGTTAATATTTATACATCCTGCTGTGAATTACAAATTTGGCTATTCTTTATCGTCATTATTATTATGCATTTGTAATGTGCCACCATCTAATGACCAAGTCTCAATCAATGGTGCCTAGCAATTGTGAGTGAAGGGTCTCTCCACAGTAACCGTCTCAGGGTGGGCTCGAATCCAGACTCTCTGCATTACAGTTATGGTGTTCTAACCAGTCGGCTTATCATGTCTCAATATTCTTCTTTTCAGTTGTTGATAACATTGTAGGCAAAGCTTTGTGCATGGAGGATTTTTTTTAGCTTCTAGATTCATTTTGAAGAAATGGCCAGTGATATGATGTGTACATGCACTTCCCAATTCCCTACGGAGCTTATTTGGTGCTAATGTGTGTATGCCAAGTTTAGTTCTTAGCAGTGATGATTGGTTTATCTGCCTGTGGCATCATGCACCAATTTGTTTGCCTTTTGATGACCAAAGGCTGCATGTGACCAATGATTGCCCAAGCAAATGAATTAAATTACCTTATGTGGTTTTGCGATTTTTACTTAGATATGCAAATTTTAATTTATCATAGGTGTACTAGTGGCTGGCTCACAAGGAAACTGCCTTAGTTCTGTTCCAGGTTAGAAAACATTTATTATTGTTATTTTTAAGTAGAAAATAGATAGTTTCTGCATCTTTATACATTGGTAGCGGTTTTATAAAAATAATACTTGCAGGTATTGGCAGCAGACCTATTTTCAAATCCAGAGTCAAGTTGAGATTGCCAGTTTGATAATCTTGACATTGTTTTTAGCATTCAAAACATAATCATTGAAAAAAGAAAACATAGAAACTCTGCATCTTAACTTTTTTTTATCTTAAATTGATTTAATAAGGTTGAAGGCATTAGTTGTTTCACATGATATTCCAGATCAAACAATAATGCCTGTGGTGGATCAGACAACAAGTGAAGGGACAAGCATCTTGACTGTAATATTGCTACATTCAACTCGAGGTATATTTTATGCCAAAATGACTATATGTGATGCGGGATCCCAAAACCAGGCGGTTCGTAAAAATTAAAAAAAACTAGGTTTTAATATATATTTTTAGATCTTTTCAAGATCTTTCCAAGATGCTAAGGGTTTTTCTCATGGGTCTAACCGTTACGAAGATGTGCGGTTTGGAAACCATGCCCTATATGAGAAATTATTTAGAGAAAAATGCCAAAAACAAAACGCATGTAATCTATTATAAAGTCCTTGATTACGATAGGTATTGCTTGAGCTTAAAAGCTGAAATTTTCACAGGTTATAAACACACATGTCTGCCAATATTACAATATTAAATTATGTTATTATTTTTTGTTTTTATTTAATAAATAAGAAACTTTTGGTAACTGACTAAGCTTTCACTCCACTCCACGCAGATACAAAATAGCCCGAGATGCAGCGCGCGACCTTGTTTTGCCCAATCAGGACTCTAGCATTGCACTCACGCAGATAAAAATAGCCCGAGATGCAGCGCGCGACCTTGTGTTGTCCAATCAGGACTCTAGCATTCGGCATTTAAATGATCACGTCATACCAACCAACGGGAAAGAAGATTTGGGGACCGGAGTTTCTTTGCTATTTATGGCACAGGAATTAATTATTCAGCCACGAAAGTCGGCCAGTCGGTTAAGGGGAATTCCAGGCTTTCAGAAGATGTATGACATCATGGGTATTTCTCAGTCGCTATTTATAACCGCTACGCGCAAAACAATGAAATTGACCCGAGAATGAAATCATATTCTTTTACAACTTTGCACTGTTATTCGAATTTGTATGAAAACAACCAATAAATAATCATAAAGACTGCAGAATTATATTCTTCAAATATTAAACAATGCAATTATGATATAAAACGCTTTTCGCTAAAAATCAAGATGAAGCGCTATTTTGAGAGATTACTCGTAATAGGTTTTGCCGACTTCCGCCTGGTTTTGGAAAATTACATCACATATATTCATTGAGAGAGTAATTGCTTGTGAAGTATAATAGTGTTTATGTAGTGCTCACAATTTTACTATATTCAGTAGTTCTCACTTATTATTGTATTCATTTGTGGAAAGACCGTGATTTATAAGGCATTGTCAATCTTGTGGAGAGATTGTATTTATTCTTTAAAAAAGTAATTCTTTAAAAACTTATAGGGTAAGATAACATATTGGACATGTTAATTTTATTTTTTTATTTTTTTTTATTTTAGGGACTGAGCTATTAGTATATTTTACTTATACTTGCCAGGTGGTATCATATTCTTACAGAGAGAATAATGTCTTTCATTCAGATTTAATATTAATTTTGTTTTTAGAGTCTGTGAAGTAGCTTGGTATGTGTTGTTTTTTAAACGTATTGTTGGATTTGAGCAAGTGTTCCTCAAGAATGTCAATTTCCTCCTGTTTTAAATCTTTGAACATATGTACTTACTTTACTATTTCCAGTGCTTTTCCAGTTACTATTTCCAGTGCTTTTTATGATTATATGAATTAAATTCCATACTAGTGATTACTCAAAAGGCGAGAAGTATAAAACTGTAGTAATCAATATAGTGCCTTTGATTGTATTAATATGTCTAGCAGCTCATAAATAGACCAGTTGACCTAGGTTAGTTCTGATTAATTTCTTTGATTTTTGGCAGATAATGGGATGTTGTCAACCTATTCAGAACCATCTAAGACAACATCTGCAGATGTCTTCACTAATGGAGCATCAATGAAGACTGATTCAACAACAATTCCAGGCACACAGAATGACATGACATCTATACCAGTTACAAAGAATGACATGACATCAGTCTCAGCTACACTGAATGACATGACATCTGCTCCAGTTATACAGAATGACATGACATCAACTCTAGCTATGCAAAATGACACAATGTCAATCCCAATTGTACTGACTGACACAACATCAATCCTACTTACAACGAATGGCATGAGATCAATCCCAGTTACACAGGATGATACGACATCAAATCCAGTTACATGGAAAGACTTGACATCAATTCCAGTTTACCACACTGATGTCACATCAGATCTGGTCACAGAGACATCAGATCCTGGCTCATCGATTGACCTTACATCAAATCTGGCTGTATACAGGACTTACTTTATAACAAACCTTCTCAACCGGACTGACTTACCAACAGTCCCAGTCACAGTAAATGACCTGACATCAATAGTGACCACTGTAAAAGACCTGACACTGGTGGAAGTCATCACCACTAAGCATCCAGTTACACCTTCCAGCACACTGACATCAGTTACAAAAAGTCAACAAACAGCAGGTAAGAAAAAATATTTCTTGCTGAAATCGTTTCTTAGTGACAATTAAGCATACTTTAAGAAATGGTGACATTACATAGGCATTTTTGCTTGGCTTACATGATGGTTCTCTCAAGGTAATGTTAAATCCTTTAAACGAGGAATTCCTGCATCACATGCATGATTACCACAATTGACGTATAAGCTATAAACCTATTATGTGTTTCCTTGATTATTAAATCTTGTAAGGTTGTTTGTTTTATCAAACAGGTTGTCGGGTTTTTCAAAGTGTTGTTGGTGGAGTATTAGCGAAGATGATTGATGATGGTTTTGGAAATGTTGTTGCTGCCATTTACACTTGTTATGTTGGATATCAGTTTCCATCTGGAGGAACTTCTAGGTCAGTTGTATGCATCGACGGACACTGGTCAGCCAAGATATCCAGCTGCAAGCGTAAGTATTTACTGGTTCAGTTCTTGATGATAGTTTTTGGGAAAATAAATTTGAATTGAAGATAATGACAAAACTAATGATAATGGTGATAATGATGACTAATTATCACAAATAATGATGATGAAGTGATGATAATGGAGAGGAGGAATGACGAAGGTGATGAAAATGATGTTGGAAATGCTATAATACAAAATATGTAGGATCTGATGTATTGTAGTATTGCAAAATTAGTTTTGTTCAAATATGGCATTACCCAAGAGGCTTGTGAGATAAGAGGCAAGATAAAATTGTTCTGTTACTATTTCTATTTACCTATACTGAAGTCATCTTTGAAACTACTGAACTATCGTAAGGCCAAAAAAAAATAATGGTGTGTTTCCGGTAACGGAGTTTTAAAAAAGTGGGTAGGTAGGTAGGAAAATATTTTTTTTTATAATATTTTTATACAATGCCATTTCATAGCGACCGTATCACCTTTTTGTTTTTCTTACATTTTGAGAACAAGAAGATGTTACTAAATAAACACCTTGCTAAAAACAGTTCCATGTTCTTTAAACTTATTTGTCAGTAAATTAAATTTTAAAAATGTTTTCTTTATATATGCTAGAAGGCTAATATTTTCACAAGTGTAGTTCATTGATATCGTTTTCTGGCAGCCATCAACGATAGTCTAACGTATGTTGCGTGTGTATGTTGTATGTATGTATATGATGTATGTATGTATGTATGTATGTGTGCATTTATATGTGTATTAATGTATATGTGTATGTATGCATTTATGTATGTATGTTGTATGTATGTATGTATGTATGTATGTATGTATGTATGTATGTATGTATGTATGTTGTATGTATATATGCATGTATATATGTATCATGTATGTATTTATATGTGTATTAATGTATATGTGTATGTATGCATTTATGTATGCATGGATGTATGTTGTATGTATGTATGTATTTAAGTATGTATGTATGTATGTATGTATGCATGTATGTATGCATGTATGTTTGTATATGTGCATTTATATGTGTATTAATGTATATGTGTATGTATGCATTTGTGTATGTATGCATTTATGTATATTGTATGTATGTTGTATGCATATTGTATGTATGTTGTATGTATGTTGTATGTATGTGTATGTTGTATGTATGTGTGTATGTTGTATGTACGTATGTATGCATGAAAGTATGTATGTATTCGAGCATTTGTGTATTAATGTATATGTGTATGTATGCATTCATGTATGCATGCATGTATGTTGTATGTATGCATGTATGTATGTATGTGTGCATTTATATGTGTATTAATGTATATGTGCATGTATGCATTTATGTATGTATGCATTTATGTATGTATGTATCTATGTTGTATGTATGAATGTATGTATATATGTATGCATACATGTATGTATGCATACATGTATGTATGTATGTTGTATGTATGTATATTGTATGTATGTATACTCCGGTGGGCTCCCAGAATAGCGGACCCCCCGAATAGAGGGCCGGCACCGAGCAGCCGCCATTGCGACCAACTGTTCCTCCATAGGCAGGGCTGGTTGCTTAGGAGGCTGAAGCTGACCTTAAGGCTGGTTGCTATAAAGGAAACTTTACTCATACTATGATACGTACGATAATCGTAGATGTTGAAATACATTGAATACGACGACGATTGGATTTGGTTAATAACCCTAGCGCATAACCGTGGGAAAATCGCCGACTTTCGGGCCTATAATCTCCGCAACCCTCCCACAGTTGTAACAGCTGACCATGGGAAACTTACAGCCCATTTTTGCTCTAATTACCCTTAGACTTAAGTCCTTCCAGTACAGGTCTGCACATTGGGCGACGCATCTCGTTGCTCTAATTAACGGTGCTCTTATTTACATTGAAAGACCACTGGTTTCCCACGGTCTATAAGTCGCAATTCTGCACCTCTGGCACAGAAAGTGAGGTTTCAATTGTCGGAAAGGCGCAACTCTGACACGAAATGAGTTACTAAAAAAATTTTTTTCCCAAAATTATCCGAGTCGCGCCAAAAAAGTGACTCGGTCGCGTTACCGGAAACACACTATTATTTTTTTTGGCCTAAAAGAACTGTGTTGTTTTACTATTGTAGCAATTTCTTGTGCAGCACAAAAGACTAATAATAGTGCTGAAGAAGGAGCTGTAATTTCATACAGCAGTCACTTGACATATGGTCATATCCTGTTGAATGCTTGTGAGAAACCTCGATGCTTTGAAGATGGCTGGATTTATGAATCAGTAAAGTGCCTGGCTAAGACTGGTGTTAAGGGCTTCCTAAGCAGACAACAGTCTATGTGTCAAGGTATTATATTTTATGTGAAATACTTAACATGGAATATCTAATATTGTACGTGTTCATTTTTTCCATAAAAGTCATTTGCATATCTTGAAAACTGTATCAGTTTCGGTTCAAGGCAGTACCGGCCTTTGACAGTTTTGTGCTATAAGCAAGTACCAAAATGCTGCCCTTTACTCGTAAAAGCATTAAGAGTTTTTTACATTTAATAGTTAATTTCAAGAAAAATATGCTTTTCTCGCTATATTTTGCCGAAAATTGCCGCTGTAGGCAGCCGCCTATATCGCCTATGTCTAAAGCCGGCACTGGTTCAAGGTCATAATCCGGGCTGTCAGAATCGGGTGCTGCCCAGGGGGTGGGTAGTTTGGATTTCAGTCTGGAGTGAAACAGTCCTGGAGAGAAGGGAAGTGGAGAGCTAACATTTACAGGTGAAAAAATTAATAAATGGCAGAGGTCACTGATCAACAGTTGTGCAGTCTTTCAATTATGCATTTATTAACTGGTCAATAGCGCTTGGTTTAGCATTGCAAAACAGTGATTCTTCTGTTTCAGTATGTCGCTGTGAATCTCCACTCTGGGTTGAAAATGCAACAGCATTGTTTAACATGACCTCAGGTCAGCTGAAGGTCACCTGTATTCCAGGACATAGATTCTACAATGGACTCATTTCAATGACCTTCACGTGTTATTCCGATGGATCGTGGATGAACATTAAACCATGCAATGGTATTATAGTTTTTATGACTGCTTTTGTTAATTGGCCTTTGTGGCTAAGACGTTCACTGAAAATTTGTTCTTATTGTATGTTTTTTAACCATTTTAAATACTCTGTTTGGCAATACTTATGCATTCATAAACATTCAGTTCATGGCAGACAATATTGGACTAAATATTTGGTCAAAGTAGAATGAGAATATTTTAGGTTATATGAACAATCAAAAAGTAAAGATATCGACCAAGCATTTTGTCTTTAATTTTAATGAAAGGCACCAATAGTTTCTGTTTGAATTGTAAGGTGGTGTTCAACAGTAAGACCATATCAGACAAATGGTATTACCCCATTATAAAGGCACAGTTCGCTCATAGCTACACAACTTAAAGATTGATTGGTGGATGATCATTTCAGACAGAGCTTGAGATTATTTGCTTGATATTATCTAGACTCTAGAGCCAAACCCAAATGACATTGCTAGGCCCACTTGATAGTCCTATTCTGAATGGAGGTGAATAGCAAGTATGAAAGGGTGGTTATATTTGAGTAAGGGTGTCATAATACTGCAGACAACTCAAGTATTACTGAGAGAATAACAAGCTTTAATACTATAGCAGACTAATATTTTCTCTTAACTATAAATCAGCAAATTTTGGCATCATTTAAAAGATGCAGTTGTTTTGATGACTGTGTTTGGATGAGTTTACTGTGATCCTTTTCAGTGTTGTACTGTTCAAAGTTAGAGCCACCACTGCATGGTTCCTTAAGCACAGATGCTGTGGTCTTTGATACAATTGTCATTGTGTCTTGTGACACTGGATTTGCTCTTTCCGATGGAAATTTGACAATGGTTTTGCATTGTCTTGATTCATCACTATGGAATGACACGATGAAACCCTGTCATGGTGAGATATGTATATAGCGGTATTCTCTATATAAAGCATTCAGCTTTTGAAGTAACTGTCACCTGTTTATTGGTTACCATATACCTGCCATGATTGACTGATGGCAAAATTAAATCCTATGCAATAATAGCATTCAAAATTAAATCCTATACAATGATAGCATTTTATATTTGTACTTCATCTGTCACGCATCTCCGCTGCCAGATTCTTTTGATAAATTAATGTTATTCCTACATCAAAATTGAACAGAAAGGCAGGCTACTACTGGTACACTGTGTTTGATGTTTTTCTGTTGGCAGCTGTGTTCTGTGCAAAGCCTTCATTTCCATTCGTAAATGCAACTATGTTCAATACAGTCGTTTCTGATCGTTTGCCATATGGAACCATTCTCACCTTTGTCTGTTATGAAGGGCAGAAGTTTGAAAATGGAAATCGCATAAAGCATAGTGAATGTGTCGGTTCCGGATACTGGAATGATACAGATATGTCTTGTGGCTGTGAGTACTGGCAGTGTTTGAGAATATCTTATCCCTGTGATTAACTGTGGCAGTTTATTCTTCAGCTGAAGTGCTTGTAGTATATTTTGGTTAAATAACAAATGAATTTAATATAATCATAAGATTTTTCAACAATTTATTTGCCACTTAGCTAGGACCAGTGATGGGCAATAGTTAACTAAATAGTTGCTAACTTTTAGTTTAACTAAAAAAAATTAGTTGCGGATGAAGTTTAACTAAAAATAAATAGTTTAGTTAAAACCATAGTTTAACTAAAAAATTTTAGTTGCTAACTAAAAAGTTTAACTAAAAAATTCAGCAATACGCAACTATTTTCCGCAGTGAACATTGAATACTGTCAACAACTCAACACGAAACTTATTGATTAATACTGCATGGTTTTAGCATTAACAGCCAGATGTGTTTTCAAATTCATACACTACTTACAGTATGCCTGTAACTGATTGCTAGAACAGTACACATTGCATTGTTTGAAGGTGAAATTGTCATTGATGCTCTGCATTATTAGAGTTCACTTAACCTCTGTTATTGTGAAAATGTTTGTCGTAAAAAGTTGGAAAAAAGTTGGAAAAAGTTTAACTACTTTTTTAAAATTTAGTTAACTAATTTCCAAAATCAGTTGCCAACTTTAGTTAAACTAATTTTTTTAGTTGGAAAATAGTTCTAGTTTAACTAAAAAATATTAGTTTAGTGCCCATAACTGGCTAGGACAGGACCTGTACTTCATCTGATTAAATCAAAGTCGCTGCAAAACTGTATGTTAAAGGCAACATGTCGGTGCTCCTATATAAACTTACATGAAGCACATAAATATTTACATACATACAATACCTGTACTATAAAGAAAGTTCTTTGAGATTATTGTAAATAAGTAAGTAAGTATGTTCTTTAATAGATCACCTGCAAACGCACTGTGGCTTACAAACAAGTTATACATAAAAGGTTCACGAAACAGAATAAAAACAAAGAAATTTTTAGCAATGTTATTTATGATACGGAATAAAGAAAAGGAAATGAGAAACTAAATAGAGTGTAGTATTGAGCTATTTTAGTTTAAGTTTTTCTTCAATCTTGTTTTGTTACTGAAGTCAACAGATGTGATCCAGTTCCTCGGATACGAAATGGCAAAAGTGACGGTTTCAAGGCAGTCCAGGGTTCTGTTGTCACCTACACCTGTGATATAGGATTTGCCTTTCCAGACAATCGGCCTAGTCAGGCCATGGTCTGTGATGGTCAGACTTGGAATCTTCCTGTGAACGACTGTCTTGGTAAAAGCTATTCTCAAACTGTTGGAAGAGTTTTACCAATGCATGATTAAATTTTTGATTGAGTTGGGACTCGATGCTATCTGATTTCAAGATGGAATAAACTAAATTAGGCTTAACAGTAAGCAAATATGTGCCATTAATGTACCTAGTCATAAGTACATGTACTTGAATATTAAAGATTCAAGTTGTTGTGAACAGGTACAGAAGTAGTAGTACTTGTTTGCAGACTGTCGATAGTGGTGTTGTACGTAATGACTTTCAAATCCATCTTAAATATCTTAATCGGCAATCTGTGCTAAGCTTCTCTCCTGCAGTCTTCATAAAACTTGAAGGTCGTCTTCCATGATTCCTCCTGTACTTGCTACAATTCCATACAATGCCTACCATTTCATAAGTTACCAATAGCCATGTTCTTTCTCTGGCATTCTATAAACCTTGAACCAGAAATGAAACTGACCTGAGCTCAGGATAATTTCCCTGATTGTATGAGTTTGACAAACTTAATTTTCCTGACTTAGAGTTTTAGGATGTTGAAAACATATTTAACACTGTACTAAAATGACTGGGAAACCAATTGCAGCTCATCATTAATGTATTAAAATTAATCTTAACATTACCCAGCACTTATACTTACATACTTACATATATACTCAGTCATAGGCATAATTTGTGGGGGGTACCGTACCCCCCACTTTTTGAACAATGCCAATCAATATTTTATTATTGTGCCTTCCCAGAGATCGCAGTCTCCGCCTTGCTTCGTGTATGTGACAAATTGGTACCCCCACTTTTTAGACCAAAGTTATGCCTCTGTACTCAGTAACTCTACTGAATTCTTTAACTGAGCTGAAGAAATGCCTCAAAACTAAACCATTTAGATTTAGCCTGCATGTGTTAGTTTAGTTAGTTTAGTTGTCAGTAGTGTATTCTAGAAAAATTCATTGGATAATGATGATGTAGAATTTGTTTACAGTTATCACGTGCCCAGTTATGAATGTGTCAAATGCCAAATGGATCGGTGATGACTTAAGCTACAACTCCACTGTACACTTACAGTGCAACTTGGGTTACCACATCGATGGTCAATCTAATGTGTCGATCTACTGCGGAGAATTTGGAAATTGGTCTAATAATATCACGTCATGTGAACGTTAGTGTCTTCTGTAACATGTTAAATCGGATGAAACTATTAACATCTATTATGTATATATATATATATATATATATATATATATATATATATATATATATATATATATATATATATATATGTCTGTGTGTTTGGTATGTGTGTATGTATGGTATGTGTGTTTGTATGTTTGGTATGCATGTATGTATGTATGTATGGTGTGTGTATGTATGTATGTATGTTTGGTATTTGTGTGTGTATGTATGTATGTTTGGTGTGTGTGTATGTATGTATGTATGTATGCTTTTTAGCATTCATATAGTACCTCTTAAAATCCCTTGAAATATGGCTGTCTAACAAATCTAAATGGAACTTGAGCTAATCAGATAATTTTTTAGCCCTGTGTGGCAGAAAAGTGTGATCTTAGTGAAAATTTATTATTGATTATGATTATGATTCTGGTTATAACCAAATCATTATACATCTGCTTGTATATACATAATGTGTTAGACCCATGTTTAGTTAATTACTTCGAGCTGTCACTGACAGAAGACATTTTTAAAGTTGCAGAGCCAAATTTTAACAATGCAGATATGGAAAGTATAGACAGCATCTGGCATGATGTATTATATATATTTGCTCATGAGGTTTAGAAGAAAATCAGAACCAATTTATTCTTGTCTGCTTCAGAATCGGAAGAAAATATCACTCAAAATTTGTTTACCCATGCTTAGAGTGTCGCTTAACTGCAACACGCACGATGGCTTATGATGTTATTGCATATAATAAGGTCAAATTTGATCATATTAGTTAGGCCTACGGTTTCAGCATGTAAATTTCTTAGATGTCTTATTGTAATGGCAGCTGTTGACTGTGGTCCACCACCAGAAATTAACACAGCAGAATTTCGGACTTGGTCATCAGCAACCTACAACAGTATGGTCACCTATTATTGTCCATCTGGTTTCTGGTTCAGTAGAGATGTTTTCACAAAAACCATGATTTGTCAGGAAGATAGGCATTGGCATGTAAAGTCCCATGCTCAAAAAGAGGAACTGCCAGAATGTGTCCGTAAGTTAGAAATTCATTTCAACTGAATGTTGTTAAATTTGAGAATTTGGTATATCACAACTACATTTCAGTTCTTATGCTAAATAATCATTTGCTGTTTTAATTATTTCTAATTTACTTTTATTTATTTTGATAATGTTGGCTTGCTTTTGCCCATTATTATCCATACGCAGCTGAAAATTGCAAATTTCGTGAGTACAGAAGAAAGCAAATACAGTTCAGTGTTAGATTCAATGACATTGATCCATTCTGAATGTTGATGGGGAACCATTTTTCTGGTTTCCTTTTATCACTCATTCTGAGTCGCCAATCGATTCAGAAGTTTATAAAGGTGTAGTGACACCGAGTCTTGATACCTGATCTCAAGGCCTAGTTGTGTGGTTGTCTGGCTTTGGCCATGTGGCTTTTTTCTTGGGCCAGCATTTTTGAATTACAGTTCAGATGTTGTATTGAACTTAGTGATGCAGGAAGCCTATGCAAGATTTAATGGCAAGTTGTAACCACATTATAGGGATTCTTTCTTTAGGGCATAGACCATAGTATAGTTTAGTATGCTAAACTACAGTATGCTATCCTGGCACATCAGTGAGGACTTGTGGAATGAAGAACTTTGCCAGATGTGTACGGTATACATAATAAACATTTATTTCTTGTGGCTCTTGTTTGTTATCAGCATTCTGCCCTTAGTTTCCTCAAGATTTGTTCTTGCACATCCTCATTCTTCTCTCATTCAAATGCACATACAACCAGTAAATCTAGTGTTTTTTAAGTTTTGCACCATATGTATTAAGCAAAATTTAGAGAAATTCAAAATGTTGAGGGAAACATAAGCACAGATGTCCTCCAGGACTAAATACTTGGATACTGGAGGACTTTTCCCCACCTCTTGGGGATTGATGCCTTTAGTCTGACTAATGGTGTGAATTACTGTGATGCCTATATCGTGTTTCTCTCTTTCTAGAGGTTCACTGTCTGCCCTTGTATAGTCAACTGGCAAATACAACTGAGACTGGAGTGGGAATTAGTGTTCAGGTGACCTGCAGTAGTGACCAGTTTTTGCAGACAGGTCAAACAGAGGTGCAGGCTATTTGCACAAACATCGGCCTTTGGTCGCCTGCAATTCCAGACTGCATTGGTTAGTAGACTGAGTATTGTGAGGATTTGGATTCATTTATTTTATCTTCCTTTTAGGCATACAGCAAAGCTTTCACAACACCATTCTGTGTAATGCATGGAACATAGGTCTAAATAATATAATCAAAGAGTGGCCGAGTGGCTAATGTGTCAGCTATGTACTGCCGCAACTCGGATTCAAATCCCAGACTGTCGTGTGAAATCAACATAGGTTACATTGTTGAACTGTGTTTAAGCTTGGAGACTTTCATCATTGATACAAGTACAAGCTTAAATTAATAAATCCTATACGTGCACATTATCAATGTTCCATTCTATTGCTGAGGTGTTTTGGTATCTGTTTATCATAAAAATATCATTATATTATTGTTTACAAGCCACTGATCAATGTGCAGTGACCAACTGTGCCAAAACTGTTGCATGAGGAACTTTATTATTTAACTTGCTGATCATTAAATGTCATCAAAATCCTAATGACACTTGCGTAGTTGCTCTTCAGTATGAACTCCTTCACAAGAGGCATTCCTGTCTTGACAACACAGACCATTATCGACCAGAGTGGCTCTCAATTGCTGAAAAAAAGAGGCTACAAAAAACCAAGAAGCTTGTATTGCTAGGCAAAATATTCCAGAAAGATGCAACAACCACTTCTTACTGCACCATGAAAGTTTAGAGGAAATACTCTGAAATACATTGTCACATTGTGAGACTGGTTTAACATAACATAGCATAACATAACAAAGGTTTTAAATGGTTCAGAAGACGTTGAGCCATTAACGCAGTGCTGTCCAACCTTTTTGACACCGCGAGCCACCGAAACAATTATTCTTGAAGCCGGGGGCCGCACCAGTAAACTCAAAAGCAATGACAAAATTTATTGAAAATTACTAACTGTATTAACATTTATTATGGCAATAATTATGTACTAATCAGTGAATAATAGCATGTATGTGTGGTGTGCTTTATAATAGTTCACAACCAAAAGTATATCAATAAACGATCATGCCTTTTTTTAGTGAGATAGGCCTATTTGGTTTTGAATTGTGCTTGCAATTTTTTATTTGCGGTTGGCATTCAGCTGGGGGGGGGCCATTTAAACTTAGCCAGCGGGCCTCATGTTGGACAGCATGGCATTAACATAATCTGTACAGAAACCACTTCTCTGGCTCCACATTTCTTGGGGCCATGTCTGGCCACCAATTGTCACCATAGGTCAATGTGGGCCTGCTATGGGCCAAATGAACACGACTTTCTGGGTTCAATCCACTATGCTTTGTTGCTGTAAAGTAAGTTTTCATTTTATTATAATGTATAAAAGCAGAGCACCTACAATCCAGGTGGTGCTTTGCAGCATGATATTACTTGACACTTTAGAGACGAGCTGCATTGGTTTCCCATTCACTTATATTACACTCTCATCGTTAAAGCGTTAATGAACATTATAAGTATATTGCTTAGTGATTTCACGAACACATTCATTTATTGTTGCACAGGCAGAGAACATCTTCAGAAGGTGGATTTACCAAAGGTTGAAGCCAAAGGAGCTCAGTACGTCGCAGCTGCTTCCATCTCAGTGGTTGTGTCTGTAACTGTTGTTGTTGTCCTCTTAGACGTAGTGACATTGGTTACAACAATTGCACGTCATTCTAAGCATTACCCAAAACATAAATTCAAACGATGCTGAAGCTGGAGTGGCTGAGAGGAAAGTTATTTAAAACTCTCATGATACTCACAGATCTAAGTCTTGCTGTGCTTTTCATTGTATATTATTTAAAAATATCTATATTATGTGTTTGTTGTCAAATTGAAAGTAAACTCTGATTGTGCAGTTAGTTAGCATGATTTCAGTTTTTAAACTACTGTTTGCAACTGTGGTTAGACAGAGATCATTTAACACTTTAACGACGTGCTGTTAGTACACTTTCATCGTTAAAGGGTTAATAGCAAATAAAATAAACAGAGACTAAGCTGGATGGCTGGCTTATTGAGTGATAGTGATCGCCAGAGTATGATGTATGTACTTACCTACAAACAGTTGAAAATTGAGTGCTTTATTATGTCTTATTGGCATTAATGATGCTTGCTGATTACTTCTTTTGTTATTTTTTTTGCAATATATAAGTTTTGTTTATTGCAGTTTGTTTTGTGACCTTTTGCTTATTGCAGTTTGTTTCAGATTTACTAACATAAACTACTGTAACACCCTTTTGTGAGACTTATCTTTACATGTTTATGGGATGAGGAGCAGTTGGTGGTTTTAACCTCCACCTCGCAAATAAGTTTGTAGATATATGAACCATAACATGATCATGAAAACTTGCATAGAAGTTATGTAATTTCTGCAATGCAATGCAGTACCATACAGGTTAAAACAACTAAAATTTAATGCTTTTCCACGTTACCATTGCTCTGAGTTCCATATTTTAGCCATGGTGCAGCAGCTAGGAAACAATGTTATGGTAAGATTTGCATTCCCTAATTTGTAATCAAGCAATTAGATGATTTTCTCCGAAATCATCTTTAATTTCATTTCTCTTCCTATCTCAAAGTTTCTTTGCGATATATAATTATATTTATTACATGAACTCCATTGACACTAAATGGATACATAATACATCAAATCTTACATCATCTTTATATTTAGGCACTATAACCAGAGGCAGATCTACATGTTTTGGGCCCTGAAGCTTGCTTGAACTGTTATGGGGCCCTTTGCAAATAGACACTGAAGGCACACGATTCTGGGGGCTTGGGCCAGAGGCCCTGATGGGTCATCCATAAAGGACGTCCGCAAAATATGACCTACTTTGGACCCCTCCCTCCCCTTCTCCGCATTTGACCTTGCCAAAGCCAATGAACGAAAAACCAACGTTGTCACTAACGTCATTAATAAGCTACCATGTTCTGTCTGATTTAAAACCACCTTACTTAAAATGTCAACCATGTATGCTATTTAACACTGAAAGTAAGCCCAGTGTTTTAAAGTTCTAGTACACAGCATATCGAGGTTTTAGGCAATCACGTGCCTCACTGACCTTTTTGTCTCTCGGGGATGGTTGAAACAAGGAAGTGTTTAAAAAAACTATCAAATTTAGAAACTTAGATGCGGAAGTCCTCACTGGTCATAACCCCTCCCTTTGTCCGCATTTGAATGATCCCTCCATCCCCTCATTGCGGACGTCCTCTATGGATGAACCCTGAAGTTTCAGCTTCATTAGTTTCATGGTAGATCCACCTCTGTCTATAACCGTCCACGACATTTAACATCATATAATATTATGTTGGCGCAGAAAATGCCCCTGATTAGTTTATTCTTGAAGTTGGGACTATATTTTAAAACCACAACACAATATTATATTCAGAGGAACCCAGCGATGCGCGCCTGAGTCACGATCCATGTGAAATGCACACCTCTACCTTCCCGCGCCATCGATTACAGTTTGGGCATGAAAACAAGCTGAAATCTATTAACTTAAATTTATGAATGTTCACATGGAGATACGATATGATTAGGTTGGAATGAAACATAAGCTCATACAGTTACAGTCGCAAAACAAGGAAAAGCACGAAGATTGTAGTGTCGCATCGGTCTTGTCATCCACACACCATCATCTACCCACAGTGATCTACCGCAGGCTCTTCTGTCCATCACTCATCGGGCTTTTCACTCCAAATTAGTCTTACCTCTTCAAGAATTCCTATAATGATCAATCCACTATTCCGCCTTCCAATCTCATTCGTCCTAAACGAAGCCCCCTTCAGTATTCTTCGAGATCGGCTTTCTCTACCTGGTCATCTGACCACCTGACTTGGTTCTTGACTTGTTATCTGAAGACAATCCCTTTGGCACGATGTAGACCGTAGATCTCGGGATCTAATTTGGAGTTTACTGATAATAATCGTTGACGACGTTACGTTATATCGGCTACATAATTTGCTAAATGTAGTTGCTGGTATTTTTATAGTTTGCTTGATGAGGCGTGGCCAACCGTATTTCGGCCGCATAAATGCTGTCAGTTGTGACGGCCAGTGAATGGGTTATTGAACGTGTTGACAATTTTATTTGTACTTTTCCTAGAGTTATTCTGAAAGACTAATCATCTATGAGGCA
Organism: Allolobophora icterica; assembly: GCA_963556255.1. NCBI lineage: Eukaryota > Metazoa > Annelida > Clitellata > Crassiclitellata > Lumbricidae > Allolobophora > Allolobophora icterica. Next base: position 60,453,935 of record OY744606.1, read on the forward strand.
ACGTACATCATGCTTTGGTCTGATTGGAACAAAATTACGGCTTGACGATATATTATGTCTTTTTGATGATCTGTCTCCGGTAAGCTGAAGAACGTGCCACTTTTAAGTATGTGATAATTACGAATCCGCCGCGTGACATCATTGATTTCAAGAAAGATTATTATGCCGTTCGGTCGTAGCAAAGTCAATCCCACGTCTTGTAAAGTCAACATATGTATTCCGTGGGAGGCAGTTTACAGGACCTTTGGAGAATAGACGAGCTCATGTAATGTCATTTTCGTACATTTATTTCGTACGATTTAAATTTAGCAATTATTTTTAAATTTGACATTCTTATTGTGAAAGATAAGTTAGTCCAAAATTGGTTTTTAAAATATGATTATGTAAAAAAATAAGAATTATAGCATTAGAGTTCACTAATCTCGTCTGATTCTTTCTTTAGATAGTTTCATACATTTATTGATCTTCCATGTTAAGCATAAACTGTTGCAGATTGTCTAATATAGGGTGACCTTCAAAAACCGGGACACTTTTTGTAACGCTCTCTTCGGCATCTTTCATCGGCTGGGCAAGAGAAAACAATTGATCAACACAAATCATGACAAATGAGAACTTGCATCCTGGCTAGTTACCATACCATATACTTTATTTGAATATTATATATCTATATTACTTATATTCTTAGAATTATTACCACGTTTCACATGTATGCATGTGAAACAAGGAACACGAGGAAGGAAGAAATTGATAGAATCAGATAGATGAGAGACTGATAGAGTAGACTCAGATCGAGTATTATAGAGTACTGTAGAGTAGAGTAGTAAACTGAATGCCTTTGAGAGGTGGTTATCCGATATGGGTTAAATTAAGGGTTAAGTGTACGGTTTCAAATAGGGTTGGGTACCTTTAGGTCCGTTAGGCCATTAGAGTTAACTCGGTAGAGTACACTGTCAGAGTAGTCAGTCAGTAGACCCAGGGTGGGAATTGTCAGAGGTTAGGGGTTCAACCCCATAGTCTTTCTTAGGATCCCCCACAGTTAAGTCTTCATTGCATACCCCAGGGGTCGTTTCCAACCCCTCAGTTGTGCTAGTGTGATTTAGTAATGATTTAATAATGATTTAGCATTATTTGATTCTGAGTAACTGACAAAGAGGAAATTTCCATGGTGTATCATGTAGACGGCTATGCCTTTTTGAATTGTTTCAACAGAGGAATTGATTTTGATTCGAATCTGACTTGCAAACCTGCTAGCATTGAAATCAGCTGTTTTGAAATTTCGTTGAGATAAGTTTGCAAAATACGGATAAAATGTTCAACTCCTCAGTCTTTTTTCTACAATTTCCACACTGAGTAGCCTAGACCATTAGACCCTCTGAGTGTAGACAGGTAACCTTTAGGGTTAGACCGTTAGACTGCATCGGCAGGCCGGATCAGTATATCATAATATATTAATTATATCAATATGACAGTTATAACTATATTATATAACTGCATCAGCAGGCCAGAGTAGTATTTAGGCCCTATTACAGTTTCTACAGTACAGCCTTTGATATTTCCATTGCATTTTCTGTACTTTAATATTTCATATAACATTGTAACTAATATATAAATTACAAACTTCTCTTTCGTTACGATTTCGTTTTCGGGTTACAAACTATTTACTATTAACTATTAGTTATGTTACTAATATATCATGTAATCTTACTGCATACTTGTCAGTTTGAATTATAAACGAAGATTATTTATTATTATTAACAAAGAACTGACGTTTCCAAGATTCAAGTTGACAATTTCTTTTACTTCTCAGAAACTGGGACAATTTTGCTCTTTCACACAAGTCGTCGGGACACCGGGACAGACCACATAAAACCGGGACATGTCCCAGAAAACCGGGACGTATGGTCACCCTAGTCTAATAGCTATTAACGAAATGTTCAGACTGCCAGTCCCATTTTACTAGATTCCAAGGAAATAATTATTATAACTGTAGCACCTGGACTTAACAAAATGAAGAAAGGCACATTATTGACCCTGTATTAGAATACAGTCAATGTTAATGGTAATGATTTGGTAACTTGCCCTCCTGGAAATCGGACTTGGACCTCTTTTGGACCACTCTCTGGAAACCCTCTGATCTGGTACCCTGGAAATCGGACTTGGACCTCTTTTAGACTACTCTCTGGAAACCCCTTTGATTTGGTTTGGCCTCCTGGAAATTGGACTTGGACCTCTTTTGGACCACTCTCTGGAAACCCCCTGATCTGGTACCCTGGAAATCGGACTTGGACCTTTTTTGGACTACTCTCTGGAAACCCCTTTGATTTGGTTTGGCCTCCTGGAAATCGGACTTGGACCTCTTTTGGACTCCTCTCTGGGAACCCCCTCTGATTTGACGTAGCGCTCGTGAATAGGCTGGTGTCCTGCGCTTGGCCTTCGAGTGGCACTTTAGAAGTTTGGAGATTACGATTACGATTAATATCTGTTGCTTTAAAGCAGTGCCGGCCTTAGGATATTTCGGGCCCCGTGCAGAGCATACAATACAGGCCACCATGAAAAAAGTCAAATTATTTTTCATTGCTAATCGTTTTATTTTAGTGGATTGTTAACAAGTACAACAAGTCAACTTTAACCTTTAACTATACAAGAGAATTCTCGGATATAGAGGAAGTTGATTTTTATTTTATTGACAAAAGAGAAGATTTTATCGAAACCATAATATCTTATGACTATCTTATTCATGTTAATTTTCTGTAACATTTTCGGGCCCCCCTAAGTTGCGGGCCCCGTGCGACCGCCCGGTTCGCACGCCCCTAAGGCCGGCACTGCTTTAAAGACTTGCTTCATCCTCTTGAACCTTCATCATTCCTCTTCCATAAATAGTATCATATTCCCTCCTCTCCCTCTTATCTCTCACTTCTAAACATTATCCACCCAGTCAGCCATCTGTCTACCTGTTTGACCCCCAAGTCTTGACCTAGAACCGAATTTGACCTTTCATACGTTTACTATTGATTTTGTTTTAACTGAGCAGTGTTGGTAGTGTAATGTAAACAAAGAGGACCAAACACAGAATCAGAAACCATGCAGAACACCACTTTGCATTTCAGTATCTTCCTCCCCTGGTCACAGATTTCTCTGCTCTGCAACGCATGGCAACTTGGTTGTTTCACCCGCCCAGACTTCCATGGTCCAGCACAAAAGTTTTGCTGTGGTTCAATGACCCATCCTCGTGGAAGAAGCTGCATAGCAACCGACGAAATGAGCTTCTCAGGCTCGCTTTGCCTGTTTTCCACCAACGCTTGAAAACCATTTTGTTCGATCATGGTTTCATCATGTTAGGTTGGAGGCACCTCTGATGCACCTCTGTCGAAGTGATGCTATTTAAAATTGCAATTTCCATTACCAAACGTGACCTCATGTCAACAAAGCGGAAGAAAGTAACTACTGGTAAAACTGCCAGTGGGTTTGAAACCAAACTGATTCTCCATAGCTTCACAAGAAATGTTAGGTCTAAGCCACCTAGAAACAACATTTTCCCGCTATTTTAGAGAGTATAGGAGGCACTTATATAAGTTATATAGACCTGAAATCCACCAGTTTGAAAACTTTTGGCATAGAAGCAACCACGGCAGTATGCCTGTTATCAGGATTGATACCAGATTTGAAAGAGCAATTAAAAACGCAAGTGACCCCAGTTCTGCAAACTCCTATAAACGTTTCTGAAAGAACCAGGCAAGCAGAAAATCCAACCCTGCGGCAGTATATCTCTGCTTGTACAATACAATACAATACAACTTATATCTATAACGTGCCTTAATAAAACAAAGTCTTACTCAAAGGACGTGTTACAATGCAAAGTAGTTAATTATCATAGATGTTAAAACCGTTTTTTTGTTTTTTATTTTTCTCCAAAAAACGTCGTTTTTTTCGTTTTTTATTTTTCTTATCGTTTTTTTCCGTTTTTTATGTAACTTTATTTATTTATTTATTTACTGTCTGTTAATGTTTTTCAGTTTCTGTTTAATGTTTTGTCTGATGTCCCTTACGTTGTCTCCATACTTTCAAGGATTCAGCTAATTTACCTCACTATTTACGTCATCATTTGAGAAATAAATACTTTATGAAATAGCAAAGTACAAGAAATAAAATTTAATAAAGTTATTTCTAAGTTATCTAAAATGCCAAAAGAAAAGGGTGCGGAATGGATTCACGTTACTTTGATTAACGAGAAAGACAAAAACTCAGCATTGGCTAAATTGAAAGGCATTTACTGTGAGAAAGTTTATGCTATGTAGTCTATAGGCTACCTCCAAATTTTAGTTTTTAATTGTGTTAATTTAGTCAGGATGGACTTGTGTGGACTTATGTTTACAATTTAAATTTGAAAAGATTTCAATATTTTTTATTTTTTTCTCAATTTCTTATTAAACCAAACTTATAAGAAATAAAATAATTGTTGTAGATTGATGTTATTTAGTGTTTACTAATAAAGTTGTATTATTTGCTGATTAAATTCTGCAAACAAGGTTGTTAATTTTAAATTGCAGTAGGGCCTACGAGATGTGAGAAAGTCAAATTATTTTCTGTTTTCGTTTTTTTCTGTTTTTTTCCCGTTTTTTATTTTTATTTTTAAAAACGACGTTTTTTTCCGTTTTTTATTTAGTTTCTATCGTTTTTAACAACTATGTTAATTATAGTACTTAGAGAATAAATAAGTTTTGAGTTTAGATGAGTGAAATATAGAAGCCTTTAAATTTCCTGTATATTCACATATGATTTAGTATTTCTGGTGCTAGGCTCAGTATTTGTTTTATACCAGGATTTTTCTCAGTTGAATAGTCCACAGAAGTCGCAATGCTGGAATACAAGTTATTCACTTGACTGATATCAAAGTGACGTAATGAACTATTAGTGTTGTCAGTCATAGCAGAAGATGTGTTATGCTGCTTGACAGCCCAGGGCTGCTTAGGAGTTGCATCTTGCTGAGATAGTAAGTAAGCAAGTAGCCTTTTAATAATGCAAGTCAAACGCTCACATTTTACAAAATAGACAGTTGATGTTAAGTGTTACTGTCATTGGATCAGGAAAAGCCCAAAACGGCCCGTCAGCTGTTGGCAGCTACTATGAGCGCTTCTGACGCTTGCTTCAAGGTGGTAAACGTTCGAAGAATGGCGAGTTCATTGGTAGCCATAGAAGAAAAACTCTTTTGTGAGTTTCCAAAATTACCTTATTAATTCTTTCCACAAGTAGGCCTGCATCGCCAACTCTGTCTTCAAAACTTATTGCTCTTCCATTTGTTTTAAAGTATTTTTACAAGAGGGGCTATAAAATGTGGATTTATTTTTTACTTTGATGATGTTAGATAGAAGTATTTACAATAAGAGCAGAGTTTGCTGGAAGAAACTGTTTTAAAAGCAACGTAACATCCGAGATTATACTAAATGTGAATTAATAGCACTGGCATACACTTGTCCAAAATATTTGGGGGGGGGGGTTGGGCAGGATTTAGTAATTCATTCTACACTTGTTGCATTGGGTGTACAGAAGGCTCAGATAACCTGTCATGAGATGGTTGGGAACCTCTTTACCAAATACATTGAAAAAAAGCCAGTCTGATCATTGGAGTAATATGTACAGAGTGGCTCAATAAAAAATGTTACACCTGTAGGAAAAAATGCAATTTCTCGACAACTGATAGAAATTTTTACCAAAATATCAGGATTTAAGGGGAAAGATTTTTCAATGATTCCTGAAAATTTTACTGGAAAAGTTTCATTGCTTCAAAAATTACAGCTGTTTAAATATTCTATTCCGTATTTTCAAAATTATGCAGAAAAATGGACAGTCACTTGTAATTTTCAATGTCAAATAAAATCACCTCTCATTGCGAATTCAAATATCTGTTAAGCAGTTTATCTCAAGCGTGTTCAAAATGTCCACCCCAGCTTTCACACAAGCTCAAAGTCTCTTTATGAAGCTCAGTATGGCCTTGTTGATTGAGTTTTGCGACAGCTGGTCCAATATTAACTGCATGATTTTCTTCAGCTCATTTATGTTCTTCGGCTTGGGATGAAATGCCTTTAAGCATTCAAGCATAGCTCCCCAGACGCGATGATCAAGAAGGCTAAGAACCTAGGTCTGGCGAATTTGGTGGCCATTCATCTTTGCCAATGAATTCACTGCAGCTGGTGGTAATACAGTCTTGAGCCTACTTTGCCATGTTAGCAGGCGTACCGTCCTGCTGGAAAATGAAACCAGACAGTAGAACAGACTTGCGGTCTTTAATGAGTCTGGGTAACAGTGTTTCTATGTAAAGTTTAGCGTTTACTGTAGCTTCGTCTGGGATAATGTGCAGTTTTCCCTTACTGCTGTAACGCACGCCAGCAGAAACCATGATGTACAATCAAAGGTGATGTTATTTGACATTGAAAATTAAAGATGAATGTCCAGTTTTCTGCATAATTTTGAAAATACCTAATACAATGTTTAAACAGCTGTAATTTTTTAAGTGCAACAAAAATTTTCCAGTTAAATTTCAGGGACTGTTGGAAAATCTTTCCCTGGTAAATCCTGAAATTTTGGTGAAAAAATCTCATCAGTTGTTGAGAAATTAAATTTTGTTCGGTAGGAAATTTTATTGAGCCACCCTGTACATCAGAAATTTTGACGGGACACAGTGCTCAGCTCCTATTTTCATTATTATTTTGTGAAAGTATTATTGGGGGATGTGCCATGGCTGCCCCCCAGAGTCTACGGCTATGATTAATAGTTTTTGCACGTCTGTAAACGACTACTCTGTGCATGATTATGTTGCTTTTGAAACTGCTTTTCAATGATTATGTGACATTTCAGTAGCTCTGCTTAAAAAACTTTGACATGTTGACTTGTTATGAATGAAATCTTACAATCCTTAAAAGAACTTGATTTGTAGCACATGTGCAAACTATGTGTAAATTTTTAAGCTGTAGTTTTTAAATATCTGTAATTTTCTAATTTGTTTTTCTAAGCAATGCAGTTTTTATGGCCATATTTGGACTTTTAGTTTGATAGGTTGTTGGGAACATATTTTGATATAGTTGTGCGCATTTGTCCGAATAACATCCACAAATCACAAGTCATAGTCACCGCAAGAATCCAAGATTTGACAACTTTCTGCTAATGATCACATATTATTTTTATGATGAAACTTAAATTTGTTGTTCATTTTTTAATAAGGCTATCAAGTTTGATATTTTGTATTTGTGGGTTTTTAAAAAGTTGGTCACAGAGACACAGACTTCTTATTCTGGATGTTAGGTTTACTGTATTGTCTATGGGTTTAGAGAATATTTGAGATTATTTCAGCATTTTGTGGCCTGGTTTACACTTGGTTTTGGATGCCTTGGCCCTCTATGACTTCACGGTAAGAGGTCCGCATTGTAGTATAGGGTGGTGGTGCATTATATTCAAAACTTCAGATTGTTAACTGGAAGTAAAACATGTTGTCTTCATAACATGCTATTGGTCTAGTAGTTGGTACATATGTATTTAAGACTTCCTTGAGAATGCATGCTTTTCTTTAGCTAATATTTTTGCAGTTTTTCTTTCGAAAGGTCGTCTGCTATCCTTTTGGGGAATAAACTCTTTGGCACAAATATCTTGCATGCAAGTTTATGTGTGCTGCATCAAGTTACTTTTGAATTATCTCTAATTATTATTATGTACCATAATACCCTTTGGGCTCTGTAGGCTAAACGCTTGCCCTGGGCAACAAGTATCCTGTTTAGAAGGCAGGGCTTGGACTGGTGAGCAGCTAGACCTTGGCACCTCTTCGTCTCCTTGCTCTTATTTCTAGTTGTGGGCAGTGATTCCGTTAGTGTGCGTCCGTGCGTCCGGGACTCCAACATTTTGAAGGTGGGCGCATATAAATAGAAGGTGTTGCGTCCATGGACGCACCTAAAGTGTGAATGGACGCAGAAATAAATTAACGACGCATCCAAGGGACGCTAAAAAACATAGTGTGTAGCGTACACTGACCTATATATAGACACTGACTACATGTACCTAATACAATGAGTCAATGACCTTGGGCATGAATTCAGGCTTAACGGACGCTCAACTTCTTCTAGTCAATATATAATCTATTATGACGTCACTTATTTCCATTCCGAGTACATGTAATCGCGTAATTCCTTGTTTGTTTTTTTAAATTTTAAATTAATTCCGTGCTAGAAACATCTTACCACGGAATACCGCCGTTACTGGATCTTGTCAGTTTGTCACAGTTTTGTTACAAGTAGTTGACGTATAGGGCTGTTGCAACACTACTATGAATGATTAACTTTTAAAAATATAATAATTATTTTAAAGACTTCGAGCATAGGCTTAAACTCCAGAGGCAATATTAATGCAACGTGACGTAATCTGATTCAGCGTAGCCTATGATCTAACCACAGGCCAACAGCTTTTGTTTCTAAATAATTTTTACTTTTGTTCGCAGAATTTAAAAACTTTGGACTGGATAGGTCTCATACCGTGGAGATTCTCCACGGTATGAGACCTATCCAGTCTAAATTTTAGAGCTCTCTCTTTAGACATCTTTAAAACGGCGGCAAATTGATGGTATATATATGCAAAAGACGGAATCAAGGTTAAGTCCAGGACTGGGTTACTTCCTGACAATCTGGAACGGCTTATGAAGCATGCAGCAGGTTCTGATATAGAAAGTTTTCCATTATGCAAAGCAGTTGCTCACTGGTATTCTATGCGTAAGAGGAGATTGGCTCGTCTGTACCAGCCATCGAGAGCCAAGGTCTCTGCTTCTCCATCAGAAGCACAAGTAGAAGTTGAACAGGAAGTGGAAATAGACAATGGAAAATTTGAATTTGAAGAGGAATTCGCTTATTATGATTAATAAGAAAACTGTACTGTGTATAGGCCTACTCATAAAGTACCGTACATTATGACTGAAATAAGTGAATGAAATAATGTGTCATTTTCACTCAGAACTTTTGTAGGCTTGTAATTAACCCCACTAATTTACGTTTTTTTTTCCAAGTTGTAAATTTAAACCTCTTAATCGTAATTAAACTATAACTGTTAGCTAGAAGAAAAAGTTCTTGTGATTCTGTGATTTAACAATTTAATATTGGTTACAAATAGGCCTACTAGCAATGTGTTATCCTCGCCTATATCAGAAGTTCAGAATTTTTTACAGTTACTATGGCCCTATGGGACTCCAAAATTGGATGGGTGTGGAGTCCATGACTCTTATATATTTTGCTTGGACTCCAAATTTTGTGATGTGATGCGTCCATGACTCCATGAATTCAGGCGTTAGCGGAATCACTGGTTGTGGGATTTAATTGTTTTAAAAATTCTTCAAAATTATCAGTATTTTCAAGAAGACTGAAGAGTCTTAAAATTCTGTAAATGTCCTATCTGTTAATTATCTGTTTGAAATGGTAGGTCCGAGATTACACGCCACCTTGTCTTTATTTAATGCAGCCATATATGGTTTAGTACCGGTTTACCATTTCAGGACATGGTGGCTGATTGGTTAGAGTGCTCACCTTGTAATGCAGAGAGTATGGGTTCAAGCCTCCTCAGAGTCAGTTACTGTGTAGGGACCATGAGCAGTTCCTGCACTCACTGTTGCTCACCACCATTGACTGATGCTTGATCATTAGATAGTGTTGCTTAATAAATGTGTAACATTGATGATGATGATAATAATAATAATTATAATAATAATAATGTATACCCTTCAACTGAAAGATTCTCTGAACTGTGGTCCATGCATCAGAAGAATATTTTTGATGAATAGAACTTACCAGTAGTGATAAGTGAATAGTTGATTATCTGACCTGACCTTATCTCACTCAAGTGATGTTTCTCTTAGTCTGTAATAAAATTCTTTATGATGAAAATGTGCATTGCAGTGGAGTGCAATAAAAGAACCAATGCACAGTTGTAAAATTTATATTACAAAATTAAATGGCCACTTAAGTTAATAAAATATCAAAATAAAAGTCATTGGAATAAGTGATAAATGGCTGTATAGGTTATCGACATCAAGTTTACTGATTAGATGCAACTTAATTAGGTAGATTGCAATACAGAGGTTGTTTGTTGTCACTCCAACCTGCTTGCTACCCCAATGCCTGTTGAAAGGGTGCAGGTTAAGGAACAGAAAAATAGGGTCACTTTATATACGGAAAGGGTAGCAATAATACAGCAGTTGAGTTGAAATTCAGGACTGTTTAATATATTAGTCAAGATCACTCTTTGTCAGTTTAATGCAAAGTATTGGTCTGGATATGAAATTCTGTTTTGACTGCCCACACTCTTAAAAGTAGGTCTGTTATCAGTCAATTTCAATTCTGCCTTATAGTTGATGAAGTAGGCCTACTACATTTTGACAGGGAGACCTATAGATCTATGTTTCATGCTCGCCCACATACAAATAGACATTACGGTACACTTGATCAGTGGGCCACTAGGACTTGCTGTGCCCCACACCCAAACAGTGTTGGGCTGTCATGCATTATCATTGGCTGATCCAAAGCTCTGGAATGAACTGCCCTGTACATTTCAATCTGTCTTTGATATTGTACAGCTTTAAACTTAAGACTCGTCTCTTTCAACTTCCTACCCATCACAGACTGGCTTCTGGTTTCTCTGATCTGTTGGACTTCAACCTGACTTTTTCAGTGGAGTGTGATTCTTGATGGTGATTTCGCTTGAAGCAGCTATCGATTGATATCTTGTGCGTTGTGACAAAAGCTGTTTAGAAGATTCTCATGTGCGGAATGTGCTAGCCCTAGCCTAGGTCTCTAAAAATCAATTGCTTATCTCCATCATCATTCCTTAGTTCTTAATTTACCTAACCACGTAATGAATTCAGCCAATTGAAATGGTAGTATAATTATCCAGAGACAAAATGGCAATGGATTTATTGACGACAACAACCAAAATGTCTTTCACTGGTACAGAATGGCTGATGGTCCTCCAACCTATAAAGATTAGGTGCCAGTTTTAATCCATGCTACCACTGTCTATGAAGTCTGTCTGCTTTAGGATAGTTCAGACTGACATAATGATGAGTAATCATCACTAGTTGCTTTTTTGAGAGCCATTTAAAATATGGCATCTGATCACGAATTTTGTGTAGGGTTAGCACAGAGGGGTGACAGTTAATGTGCTTTAGAGTATAATATGCTATGATGTCTTGCGACATGATTAATTAGGATGACAGCATGACATGTGATGTTATATCCCAGAAGTTTTAAAGATTAAGGCTATATTGATACGTATACAGTCATAGCACACACACACACACACGCGTGCACACACGCACACACACACACACACACAAAACTGAACATGCACAACCAGAACTGTCTTAATACAAACTCATTTTGATTCTGTGTAAACAATTTCAGTTGGAAAAATGTAAAATGTGTGGACGAAAGCTAAGCACAGGGGCGCCCGCAGACGGATGCACTGGACGCACGTCCCAAATCAAATCCACACAAGGACTAGGCATTGCATCGATATTTTTCGTAAACGACAATGCGACATGTTAAAGCATTAGATGTTATCTAAATTGAATTTTTTATAATGAGTCATTCTGAGTCATTTTCAGTGTATCACTATGAGTGGCGGACAGGGATGGGTAGGATGGGAGGGTGTGCCTCCAATTTTTTTGGGGTGTGCCTCCAATCTTTTTAAGCCTGCGAGTGCCTCTGGCTAAGCAGTACATTTAAATAGAACGTGTTTGCTGAATGCACATATGGCTGATTGGGGATCTCGCTGACAGAACATCCGGTCAACGCCAGATTTCGTTTGGAAAGAATGTGTACTTTTGTTGGAATTTAAGACGTTTGCTTGCAATAGTGTCATCTATTCATGGGTGTATTGCATCCGAGTCAACTTCTGTGATGCTTGTCAAGTCAACTGCATTGAATTCTCTTGTTTTGGATGATTTTAATAACACATACAATCAGCACCACATGGCAATGGCCCTGTGGTTGGTAAGAACTAAAAACGAATAGACTATGCAGTCGGCTACCAATGAACTTGCCATTCTTCGAACAGTTGTACCTTCAGGAAGTGACTGTCAGTAGTGCTCAATTTAGATGCTAATAGCTGACCGACCATTTTGGGATTTTCCTGATCCAGCGACAGGAACATTTTACATCAACTGTCTATTTTGTAAAATGTCAGTGCTTGACTTGCATTATTTAAAGGCTACATACTTACTTATAAATGCATGAATGGTACTTTTGTGTACAATGTGGGTCATAGATAATTGGCTACAGATAATTGAAAACGTGTCATTATTATTATTATTAATTATATTAATAATATTAAAAAAACATTTTCAATAACTAGTGTATAATTATATGTAGCCAATTATGTATGACCCATATTGTACACGAGTGTCTATGGAGTATGTCTCTAGTAGACTCTCTACAGTACATGTGTCTGTGTGGTTAGATAGCCTAACTTTCAGTGTCCTTCCCCCTATGATCTCACACAGGTGAAACCATTGCATTAATTATCCATGCTCAAAGCACACTTAGCATAATAGGCGAGCAGAGGCATGAGATGAAATATTCATGTTGAGTGTAGCAAGCAGACTGCACCAATTACATTTAATTTTCACCAAAACTTTGAACTGATGTAATTATCATTGATGTTTACTTTAAAGGCAGCCTGCACCAGCCCCACAATACTTGGGCATTTTTATCTCCCAGCAGCCAAGCCTAGAATTTGCCCTGGAATTTGCTTTTGCCTTAACTGCTGTGCCCAGTCATAAATATAATTTAAATATATTGTGTATGCTGTGGCACATGGCCGTATCTTATCAGAGCCTGTGTCTAATTACAGAATTTCAGGGTTTAGTTGGATGTTTGTGTGGTAGTGGGTTGACAGAATTCAAAGGACCTGTTGTTACTCAGAGACTGCGTGCTGGTTGTGGTGGTACTGTTGTAGACTGCGTGTTAGGGTGTCCCAAGACAAACAAGGAAAAAAAGTTTTTTTGAAACTTATGACGCAGTCCCTCTAAAAAGTTTCTTTATGGTCCCATAAGAACACCTGCAAAATTTTATGACATTTACAAAATATTTAGGGGTCCCCCAAGGCTCTCAGAATTAGGGTAGTTTCTCCTAAAGTACGTATGATGTCTGTGAGTTTGAAAATTGCCATAGGATCAGACTTTGATCCTATAATAACAAGCTTAGTACCATTAGAAAGCTCTTAAATGGTACAACATAAAAACAAGGTCAACATAATATAACCTTATTGTATATGTGAATAAAGTTTCAAGTATGAAGAAGACAGAAAACATGCAAAATTGAGATTTCTTGGCTTCCGTTGGGCCGAGCCTCCCGTTCGTCTTCCTCTCCTGCGTTTTCGGCCAATGATTTCCTCAGAATGATGACAGAAAAGATTGCGGGCTTACGTGCTTCAACCGCTGACTCGTCTCCACCTGAATTCACACGCACGGACTTCAAGTTTGGTGACTTTCGTCCCATCCTTGAGGCTGATCTTCGACGTGTTCTCAGCTCTTCAAATCAGAAATCTTGTGAACTGGACCCGCTTCCTCCGTTTATTCTTACTAATGTTTTGGATGATGTTGTCCCATTTTTGATATATTTGTTCAATAGGTCTCTAGCAGAGGGCCATCTCCCTCCATCTCAGAAGCAAGCTATTGTCTTCCCTACCCTCAAAAAACCTAATCTTGACTCACAAGTATGTTCTAACTATCGTCCTATTTCTAACCTTTCTTTTCTCTCAAAAACTCTTGAGAGACATGTCTCGCTTCAACTTCTGCCCTATCTTGAACAGTCTGGACTCCTCCCTTCTAGTCAATCAGGGTTTAGAGGTCACCATTCTACGGAAACTGCCCTCCTGTCCCTTCTCTCGGACATTTATACTGCCATTGACAGGTCTCATTTGACGCTTCTAGCACTCTTTGATGTTTCCTCGGCCTTCGACATGGTTGACCATGAAATCCTACTTCAACGTCTTGAACTATCTTGTGGTCTCAGTGGTCTCCCTCTTCTTTGGTTCAAATCTTACCTCTCTGACCGTACTCAGAGGATTGTCCTTGGTGACTCCAGAACTGCCTGGGTTAGAGTTGAGTATGGTGTCCCACAGGGTTCTGTCCTTGGCCCCATTCTGTACTTACTCTACACAGCTGACATTCCTTCTATATTTACTAAACACTTTACCTCTGGTCACCTTTATGCAGATGATGTTCAGATCTTTGTCCAAGGCCCATCCTCTCAGCAGATCTCCCTTGTTGGATCCATTGATTCCCTGTCACATGATCTCCACTCTTGGATGTCATCAAATCGACTTAACCTTAACTCTTCTAAGACCCAACTGATCTGGTTTGGCACTAAACAGCAACTCTCTAAACTTGATATCCCACTTCTGTCGTCAATATACCCTGCTTTTTCATTTTCATCCAGTGTTCGGGATTTGGGTGTCACCCTTGATAGTACCCTCTCGTTTTCTGAACACCTCTCCCACCTGACACGTTCCTGTTTCTATCATCTGAGGCGTTTGAGGGCTGTAAGACGATCAGTTTCTTCTTCAGTGTTTACTACTATGGTCCATGCCTTCATTTGCTGCCGCATTGACTATTGCAATTCATTGTTTGCTGGGCTCCCTAAAGCGCGCCTTTCATCTCTGCAGTCTGTTCTGAATGCGGCTGCCAGGCTCATTGCTCGTTTTCCTCGCTTCTCTCACATAACTACCTTTATGACTGATGTACTTCACTGGCTTCCTGTTGCTTCCCGCATCCAATACAAGGTTCTTCTCCTGGTCTCTAGGACTCAATTGGGAAAAGCTCCTAAATACCTCTGTGACCTAATGCGCAAACCTCTATCTGCTCTGTCTTCCCGCCCTCTTCGGTCTGCTGACCGCCTTGATCTGCTTGTCCCTCGCGCAAGGACTTCGATGGCTCAGCATCGTGCGTTTGCCATCCTTGGCCCTTCCCTTTGGAATGACCTGCCCCCCTCTCTCCGTAGCAAGATTTTGCTTGGGATCTCGCCTTCTTCTCTCCGCTGCCTAAAGACCTTTCTTTTCCCTCGGGGCTGACACGCTGGGAGCGCCTCTGAATAGTCTATGCTGTGAGAGGCGCTTTATAAATAATTATATAAGATAAGATAAGATAAGATAAGATTTTGCAATAGTTTTACATAAATTTCCCAATAATATTATTCATGACGATCCTAGCTTCTCTAGTCAATGAAATAGGCTGCTCAACATCTTCAGCAGTGCTTTCTAAGGTACCATTCACCGTCAACAAAGCATTTTCGTAGTGAAGCTGCCGAGCAAACCAAGGATGACTTTCAAGCCTGTAAATCTGTCGTGCACTGGGTGGCAAGCTGCTATCTATGACACCACTGCAGTAGACGTGGACAAACTGGACAGAATGCCAGTCCTGATTTCTTCTCTAGTTGATGGAAGTACTAATACTTCTGGGTGTGACAGAGTTGGCCTCTGAGTCAGGACAAACAGCAGTGATAGCAGTTCTGGACCTTTTGAAGTCATGGCAGCGCGATTTGCTATCAGCATGTACTTTGACACAACAGCCTCAAACTCCGGCAAAGTTAATGGAACCTGCACACTTCTAGAGACAGCCATCGGTCATAATTTGCTGTGGATGGCTTGTCAACATGAAATGTTTGACGTCCTGTTGTCTAATGCATTCGTATTGTGCCTTGATAAAGTTTGTCCATCAACTGGGCCTGATATTCTGTTCTTCAACTGATTTAGAGATAAATGGTCCGACCTGTTCCACCATAAACCCGAGCCTTTTTATGAAAACGACTCTGTTATCTAGTTGATGGCCTGTGAATTACAGGGCATCTAACGTTTCAACAGATTTGTAGTCAACATCTACATCCACTCGTGGTTCTCATGTCGAGTCGCTGCTGATGCTTGATGCTGCTCTGTAGACACAGGACTGAAGATGATACAGCGTCATTCTTGGTATCTAAGCCAAGAGCTAGTGAACCCCTCTCTTCTCTCAGCATCTGTCTTCTGAAGAGAAAGCACAGCTTATCTCAAGCAATGAAAGATGATCGAGGATTGCATGTGGTTCAGTCTCTTCCCCGCACAATAACGGAATTATCTATTTCTCGAAGCTTCTTCCGAGCTACCGCCGTCGACGACAGTTTTCTCGATATTCCAGTTGCAGAGTTGCTCGAAAGCCAATCATATAAGATCGTTTGTGAGTTTGTTAATGACTTGGCATGTGTGAATGAGAGTGCTGAACGTTGTGTTGCTCTTATACAGTATGTATACAGTATGTATACAGTATGTAACAGTATGTATACAGTATGTAACAGTATGTATACAGTATGTAACAGTATGTTCAACAATAACGAAGAACAGAAACAGTTTCTTCTACAAGTTGTTGAAGTTGTTGACATAGGCAAGACTTTTCTAAGTGCAATCATGTAGATATGTAGAATGTAGATTGTAGAAATGAAGAATTAAGCAGGTGAAGGTGTAATCAATGATGAAGAATAAGCAGATGAAGGTATGGAGGGGCTGAAACCAGGGCTTGTTGTAATATAAAAGATTTGTACTGATGATTGCTCCTAACTATTAATGGATATAACTGATATTGCAAAAGTCCAAAAATCTTAAGTTTTGTTTAATTTTTGTACTATTTGATCGTAAAACCATACATATAATATCCAATAAAGTTACATACTGTGTAGATTCTACTATTTAAGTGCTTTCCAATGGTGTTTAACATGTTATCATGGGATCCAAGATTGATGTCTAAAAGCGTTTAGAAAATGGACACGTCGGGGGCAAATTATGCCAACATGGGAAAAATTTGAGAGTCTTGGGGGACCCATAAATATATTTTAAATGTCATAAAATTTTACAGGTGTTATTATGGGACCATAAAGAAACTTTTCAGAGGGACTGCATATAAAAATTCAACAAAAAATATTTTTGGGACACCCTACTGCGTGTGATGTGGTTACTCAATGTTTTTCAACAGGACAGTAGTAGCCATTAGTCTTGGATGTGAAATAGTGTGTACAAGGATATCCTTTTCACTTAAATGATTGTAAAGTTAATTATCTTTTGGAAATAATATGACCATGATCTTGAAGTGGTTTATTATGTGTAATGTGGTCTTGCTACCTTAGAGATTGTTACAGGATGCAAAATGTCAACAAATTAATTATTAGAGTAGTGATTAATTTAGAAGATTACTTCAGAATGGCTGTAGTTCAGACTTATGAATATTTATTATCCTCCCACTTACTCTTGATGGCCTTGGCTGAATTCATTACGTGGTTAGGTAAATTAAGAACTAAGGAATGATGATGGAGATAAGCAACTATTTGTGAGGGAAAGAGACTCATTAACAAAAATGAGGCTGAGGAATGTGTGAGCTAAGTGGAATAAGATAACCAGCCTAAGGGAGAGAAACTAGAAGAAGAAAATGGCATTAATGTGAAGCTGTCAAGTGAAATAGGGTAAACAGAAGAGGTGATAGAAACAGCAAATGTAGTTGCAAGCTCGGAAACCGGGAAGGGTTCTGCAAAGGCATCTTTATTATTGTACTGTTGACTAAGTACTGCAAATTGTAAGAACTATGCATGCTAACATTTTGGCAGATGATCTAGGTTTCATTTTATGGTTTAAGGTCAAGATTTTTTCTAAGCAGGCTTGCCACGGTCTTTGGAATCTGTCCTCATGTACAATTCGTATGTGTGGTGTTGCACAGCTGAAAAATGTCTTTTGTTATCACAATGCATCTGTGTCTGCTTAGTTTCTGCAGTCATGCTGATTAGTTATGGAAGCCATCCTGTGTGAATTGACAGGACTTTGTAGTTGGGCTAGACTGCTGCCAGCCAGGAAATTGGCAAAATGTTTGTACAGATGTTTGCCAACATTTATCATACAGTACATTGTTAACCAGGGCTGTCAATTTATTATTATGCTAGGTAGTATGTATCAGTCTGCAGTTGACATGTGTAGCGTAATATTTTACAACACTGTAACTTTGTATCCCACAACAAATGTATTTGCTCCACTAATGAAAAATTGTCCATAGTTGGCAGTTGATGCTATGTGTAGAGACTTTGCTGAAGATAACGCTGTTGGCTAAACAGAATAGGGAATAGAGTAATCTGTGATAGCTGTGTTATTAGGAGATGGCAAAATTGGTGTTAAGTTAATGTTTCTCTGCTCATTTCACAAACGTTCTTTTCCAGGCGAGTAGGCTCATTGGCTTCAAGCTGAGCAATTTATAAATTGTATTTTAGGTTTCGATTCAACTGTTCCCTAAAAAGTATAGACTCATTGAAGTGCCATGAAATTTGCTCTTGACTTCTGTGGCATCATAAAAAATGATTACTTTAATTCATGTGCAGTTAATTAGCTAAACTGTAATACAATTGTTGTGTTAGGATTACAACATATTGTTTCTATTTTAGTTTCAGTCTGGCTCTGTAGATCTCGCTCTTTGACTCTTAGAGTGCCGTGGTAATCATGACAGTTTCATATTCAAGGGAGGTTGCTACCAGCTCTAAAGCTGGCTGCTTCTTGAGACTCCTTTTAAGGTTAGTTTTTGATATCCAAGTATTATGTCTTTTCGCTTTTATATATAGTACTTCAGACGTGTTTTACGATCCTTGTTTACTGCACTTTTTTAGATGCTTGAAGTTGAACTACGGTTTAGCATGTTGGGATCCCTTGGGTCTGGAATTAGAACAAATGTTTTAAAGAAACCTCAGGAAATCTTACTCAGCACACGTGTGTGTGTGCAGACTGACCTGTTTACAAGGTTCAACACTCGGCATCTGGACTACCAAAGAGTTCTCAGGTTTATTTGGTCTGTCAACTGCCCTATGCATACAGTGTTGTGTCAGTTCTGTGCCAGGGCAATTTCACGCTTGCTTGATCAGCCAGAGAGGGTTAACATTTTGCCCAAATCAAAATATCTTCAGAGAAGAAACATGATTGATATTTAATAACAACTCCAGTCCTCAGCTGACTGAGATGAATTCGTCTTGGGCTTTAAAGAGTTCAACGTTTGCATCAGACACTTTAGAAGTTTGTAAACACGGGTGAAAGCTGAACTAAGTTGTAATATAGGTATTTTTCTTTTGTATTCTTTCCAGGTGGAAAGGCAGCATATACAAACTAATGTGGAAGGATTTTGCAATCTTTGCTTTCCTCTATTACTTGCTTGGCTTCATTTACCATTTTGCTTTAAGTGGAAAAGCCAAAAGGTTTGTTATACAAGTTATTGCTCCTGATTTTTATTATAACTTGCTCCATAATAACATGAATTGATGTTGTCCATGGATTAGAATAATACGATCTTGTTTGGTGGTGGTCCAGGCACGATATGACTCACAAAAACAAGATAATTAAAATGTTGTCTTTGAGGGCCATATACTGATTATGGCTTGGGTTTGGTGCAGCGTAAGTTGAATGTTTGCTTCCCTGTAGTCAAGAATGACCTGCTGGTGGTTTAGAAGTGACTAATTTATAAGAGTATTGAATTTCTAGTGTGTAAAGGAAACAAAATTACTTATAAGAATTGAAGACTGTTAATTAAGATAGGGAGTATCAATCTCAGAGTACACAGCTGAGAAATATTTGATGTGAAGATTTATTTTGCTTATTTGCTGTTTTTTATTACTTGCTGGTATGACGTAACATAACTAAGTCCAAGATTATTCTTTGTTTTTCTGCTGTCGGACACATCCAAGAATCCAGTGATGACATTCATCTGTGTTAGAACTGTGATATGTCCTTCTTAAGAATGACAAGTTCTGCTTTCCTTATCCATTGTCCAATGTATTCAAGCAGTTCTTGGCCTTCCTGTGTGCTTTCGTTCCTCCAGTTTTTCTTTCAAGTTGTGACTATTGCATTCTTCTGAACTTTGGTGCAGCGTAACTTAGCTAGATTACGTTTTCCTTTCAGGAGCTTGTCATTCTTAATCTCTACATGATTATTAAGCTAACATAGTGACTTTGGACTTTCATTAGTTGTGAAGTGATATTTGAACAAGTGATCAGTATGTCGTGGCAAATGGCCAGAAGCACTTAGAAACTCCCTTACTTATTTACCTTCCATTTAGTATGATTATGTTTTGCTGTTTTATGGCACTTAATTACACGTATCCAAGATCATAAATAGCTGCTATAGAGAAGTGTACCTTGTGTGGGAATAAGAACATCGTTACACAGATGAAGGGGAATGGATTATATATATTATAGCCTGTCACATTTAGGACGTCGCGTCCATGCACAATTTATGCCCGTCCAAAACGATTTTCAGCCATCCAAAGGACGGCTGGACGGGTGGCTGGCTAAGGGCCTGAATTAAGATAAGGTTGTTAATTGATAAGATTGTTACTTTGCTGCTGGACATGATGTATTATGTTTATAATGTTATGACCTTGCTTGTTAAAATATACTTATTTTTATAATTACTTCTTGCTAAATAAAGCGGAGCTGTACACAATCATTTAATATTGTTTAATTTCATTCAGAGCATTTATTGCTCCAAGATACCTAATCAGAGGCACTCCAAACCCAAGCGAAATAGAACAGTTTTCAACTGCTTGTGAAAGTTGTATTCAGAGACTATAGTTAAATCCATATGCAGTCTTTAAGTGACTTTAAAGTTGTAAGAGAGAAATGTTTGAATTACTTAGGTTAATAGTTGTGTATGAAATGTTTCTATGTTTTTTATTAGCTGGTTTGAAAGTGTTGCTGAGTACTGTCAGCAGTTTGGCAACCTCATTCCAGTGGCATTCGTTCTCGGTTTCTACGTATCTCTCGTCGTCAGTCGATTCTGGGAACAGTACAAATCCATTCCATGGCCATCACGAATGGCTCTTTTTGTCAGTGCTCTTCTCCAAGGCAACGACCAGAGAGGTCGTATGATGCGCCGTGCAATTATGCGATATCTTTCCTTAGCCTATGTTCTTACAATGTCTTCCATCAGCCCGCCAGTCAAGATGCGATTTCCATCTTTGCAGCATTTAACGGATGCTGGTAAGAAGACGTCTTTATTTACTTTTGTTGCAGAGTTTTTACCTTTATGTGGAACTATATAAATCAAGGATCAGTTAATGTCTTGTGTTGTGTGACCCATTCCACAATCGGCTGGTTCTGTAAAAACATTTTAAGGGGCGCTACGCAGACGCTCAGAATGCGTGACTAAACCTTCAACTGTTGAAAATTATTTCCATCTATATAAATAAAGCCAGCTGTCTGTGTGTGTGTCTGTCTGTCTGTCTGTCTGTTTGACCGGGCTTAACTTCTATAATTTTGCACCTTTTCACTCGAAACCTTCACTAATGTGTCGGCCTCGGCTTCGGACACCCAGTGGAGGGGTTCGCGTCCTCCGTTTTCAACCCTACCATGGTGAAAATGCCCCAAAACGCTACCCACCCGACCGTCCATAACGCGCAAGCTCGCCTATTCCACTGCCAAGCGGTTCTATTTATGGCGCCGGTATTCCCCAACGTCATTAATAATCCGCTTAACGACACTGCGGTTCTATTTATGGCGCCGGTATTCCCCAACGTCACTAATAATGCGCGTAAGTTGTTTACTTTCGCACAAAATATAATGACGATCGATTCGAATTATATTCATCGTTTTACAGCAAAATTGTAACACATGTATGTTCAAAGACAAAGATCTAAATTATTTACAGTATATCAAACAACCAGTCTGCTCTACTAAGGGCGAGGCCGACTACAGACCGGCAGTGAGGGCTAGATTTCTGGCGTTTTCTTTAACACGCCAACGCCTGGTTCACCCTCTTCGACTGCGAAGCAGTCAGTCTACGGGAGACTGTGAAGCAGTCTCCCCCACAGGTCGCCAGACGCCACAAGGGCCTCCAAGACTGCGAAGCAGTCGCCGCCAGAGGGCGACTGCGAAGCAGTCACTTCACGGCAGAGGTCGCTAGACGCCAGAAGGCGTATACAAGACTGCGAAGCAGTCTCCGCTGTACGCCAGAAGGCGTCTACAAGACTGCGAAGCAGTCTCCCCCACAGGTCGCCACACGCCACAAGGGCCTCCAAGACTGCGAAGCAGTCGCCGCCAGAGGGCGACTGCGAAGCAGTCACTCCACGGCAGAGGTCGCTAGACGCCAGAAGGCGTTTACAAGACTGCGAAGCAGTCGCCGCCAGAGGTCGACTGCGAAGCAGTCACTCCACGGCAGAGGTCGCTAGACGCCAGAAGCCGTCTACAAGACTGCGAAGCAGTCTCCGCCAGACGTCGCCAGACGCCACAAGGGCATCCAAGACTGCGAAGCAGTCGCCGCCAGAGGGCGACTGCGAAGCAGTCACTCCACGGCAGAGGTCGCTAGATGCCAGAAGGCGTCTACAAGACTTTCGAAGCAGTCTCCGCCACAGGTCGCCAGACGCCACAAGGGCCTCCAAGACTGCCAAGCAGGCGCCGCCAGAGGGCGACTGCCAAGATTGCCAAGCAGTCGTTGTTGTTGTTGTTGTTGTTGTTGTTGTTGGTGGTGGTGGTGGTGGTGGTGGTGGTGGTGGTGGTGGTGGTGGTGGTGGTGGTGGTGGTGGTGGTGGTGGTGGTGGTGGTGGTGGTGGTGGTGGTGGTGGTGGTGGTGGTGGTGGTGGTGGTGGTGGTGGTGGTGGTGGTGGTGGTGGTGGTGGTGGTGGTGGTGGTGGTGGTGGTGGTGGTGGTGTGAAACTTATAACCCCGGGCAACGCCGGGTAATCCAGCTAGTGAGAAATAACTGAATTGATTTTATAATACTTTTTGCATTCTGGAAAAAATGTCTCGGTGCAGCATTGTTAACAAGTTGTTTTTGTCTGATTTTAGGATTTATGTTGCCTAACGAACAGAAGATCCTTGAAGGAATGAAAACAAAGTTTAATACTTACTTTGTTCCCCTTGTCTGGGCTGCTAGCCTTGTTTCACGAGCTCGAAAGGAAGGCAGAGTCAAAGATGATTTTGCTGTTAAAACTTTAATTGATGTGAGTTCAGCATTCTTTTAATTTGAAGAAAAAAACAAAGTACATATAAAATGCTGTTAGAGTGTAAAAAGAAAAAGTAAATTACTCCAGAAGTTAGTTACTACTTGTTCTGTGAATAACTTTTGCAAGTTTGAACAAATGTAAATTTTGTTCTGGAAATGTTAATTCTATCTATCTATCTATCTATAATGAACTTCTATAGCGCCCCTTCAAAAAATCTACTCAGTGGCGCTCCCGACCCAGGCCTGGTCAAAAAGAAAGGTCTTAAGAAGGCCATAGAAAGTACCTGAGAGGTCTCTAGGGAGAGAGCGAAGGGAGAGAGGGAGGTCGTTCCAAGCGGTAGGACCCACCACGGAGAATGCCCTACGCTGCGCCATAGCAGTACGCGCATAGGGGACAGCAAAATCACCCCGGGAGGCCGAGCGCAAGGCACGGCGCCCCGCACAAGCGGAAGTTAAAGTAAAGAGCTCGCAGAGGTAGGCCGGGGCCCGCCCTAGGACACAATGCCACGCCATGGTGGAGACCCTGTAATGAATGCGATGCTGGACAGGAAGCCAATGGAGAACGTCTCGCATAAATTCAGAGACGTGGTCAAACCTGGAGATACCGTCAACCAAGCGTGCAGCCGACCGCAAAACCCTCTCTAGACAAACAATGCGAGTCTGAGGAAGTCCAACAAAGAGAGAGGAGCAATAATCCAAACGATTGACAATAAATGCATGTACCAGAGTGGAAGCCGCGGAGAATGAAAGAGAGCGGGATACGACACACAGCTGGCACAGTTGATAGTAGCAAGCACGAGTCAGTTCATGAATGTGCTTAGAAAAGGAGAGTTCTTGGTCAAGAATGACACCTAGGTCACGAACAGAAGTAGAAAAGGTAAAGGAGGGGAATTCAGTGGCAAGAAACGTCAAATCAAGCTTGGCCAGCTGTTGACGAGTGCCAAACCATATGTACTGAGTCTTCGAAGGATTGAGACGCAGACGATTAGATGACATCCAGGCATTAAGGGTGGAAGTAGCATCAGACATAAGCTGAACAGCAGCAGCAGCCTTAGTTGCAGAGCAGTGAGTGTAAGATTGGAGTCATCGGCATAGCTGTGACTCGAAAGCGAGCAGGATGCAAGAAGAGAGCCTAGATCAGCTGTGAAGAGAATGTAAAGTAGAGGACCAAGAACAGAGCCTTGGGGGAGGCCAAAAGGAGCAGGAAGCCAGAGGGAACGAGAAGAGCCAAAGACAACAGAGGAGGAATGATCAGAGAGGTAGGATGCGAGCCAGGCTAAACGATAAAGGATTCCAAACGATAAAGAAAGGCGGCGCAAGAGAATATCATGATCGACGGAGTCGAAGGCGGCGCTCACGTCGTAAAGGGCCAGAAGAGTAACCTCGGATCTGTCAATGGCACAATAGATATCAGAGAGAAGATGAAGAAGAAGGGTCTCAGTAGAGTGCCCCTTGCGAAAGCCAGATTGGCATGGAGGGAGTAGCTTGTTAGAATCGAGATAGTTAAACAATTGCCTAGCTACCAACTTTTCAACAATTTTAGATATGAGAGTAACATTAGCTATAGGCCTATAGCTAGATGCCGTAGAGACGGCGTAGACGGGTCAAGACCCGACTGCTTGAGAGTAGGCGTGATGATCGATCGTTTCTGCGAGGCCGGAAGAACTCCTTCGCGAAGGGATGTATTGCAGCGAAGAGTTAGGAACGGAAGGAGAATGTCGATCGAATCGTGGATGAGGAACGAAGGTAGAGGATCGAGCTCAGAAGACTTAGGCTGAGAGGCAAGCACCAGGCGACGCAGGTCTTGCTCAGTAACGAGCTCGAGAGATGACAGGCAACAGCCAGTCAGGGTGAAGTCCGGTGGAGAGGAATCATCGGTGTCTGAGCGGACGGAGAGGATCTTGGAGGTGCAGTAGTTGGCGTATTCGGTGGCTGTAAATGGAGGGACATGCGTCGCAGCGACAGGTTGAGGCCGGCCTAGGAGATCTTTGAATGTAGACCAGAGGCGTCTGGTGTCCCCGGAGTTGGAGGAGATCCTGCGCTCCCAGTACTCACCCTCCTTCTCCCTATGGCGTCGATGCATTTCTCGGACAAAGCGTATCCAGGCAGTGCGGTCTGTTGACAAGTGCGTGCGCCTGTAGATGCGTTCTAGCCGACGAGCCTGGCGACGGAGAGAGTGGCATTCGTCGTCGAACCAAGGGGAGAGAGGGTGTGAGCGAAGCTTGGCAGGGTGAGCTGGAAGCAGGCGATCCAGTATGTCCACCATTGACTGTTCGTAAATGTCAAAGAGTTCGGCAACTGACTGATCACCCAGGCTGCTCGGATCGGAGAAAGCAGGAACATTCAGCAGAGCCAGCTCAAAAGCCCTCCTGTCCAAGCGACGCCATCCCCGTATTTGCCTGACTGCGTAGAGTGGTGTCGCATGAAGGTATGGAATACAGGCGATGACGTGTCCATGGTCGGAGATGGCCGGAGGGTATACGACGACCGATGGAGTGCAGTCGTCCCTAGTAATAACCACGTCCAGCCACCCTCCAGCCTGGCGCGTAGGAGATGACACATGCTGTGTCAATCCAAACTGCTCGAGAGTCGATGTAAGGACGACCGTCGAGTGTAGAACTGTGTCTTCAAGGTGAATATTGAGATCGCCGAGCACAACCAGTTGAGTGTTGTACAAGGCGAACTGTTCAAGAACGGCTGCGAGTTCAACGAAGAACGCTGCAGTGACGGGAGAAGAACCTGGTCGATAGATGGCAAGGATTGTATGCAGACCATGAGCCGACGAGACGGAGGCAGCGAGTACCTCAAATGTAGTAGGAGAAGAGGTGAGAGCGATCTTCTTTAGACGAAGACTGTCTCTGTAATAAATAACAATGCCTCCTCCGCGGCATACGTCGCCTGAGGAGGTTGAGCGCGGACGATCCAGGAAGGAATAGCCAGGTGGGATCAAACGAAGAACTGATACGTCCGAGGATGAGTGATGCCACGACTCAGTAAGTGCGAGAAGATCGAGATCGTGGAGTTGAATTGTATCAGCGATGGCGATGTACTTCTCACGCATGGATTGTACATTCCAGGTAGCCACACGAAGACCGTGATGAAGTGAAGAGGAGGCAGGCGGAGACTGTAGGGAAGATGGCTCAGGAGAGGAGGTAGACGACGGCGTCGGCGATAGCAGTGGTTGAGGTAACTGCGGCGAAGCAAGGCCAGACGGGCAGATCGGACGGGTTCGACTCCATAGGAGGCAGGTGGAAGGTCTCCACAGCCCGACAGCGAATAAGGCCTTTCGCAACGGCCGAGTAATACGATGTTTATCCGAGCAGAACGACCAAAGTAGGTCACTTGAATAGGTAATGAGGGGCGTATCCATTGCGTGTTGATAGCCAAAACATAAACGTCGCCCAAGAATGTAGAAAACAGTATCTATGGCTAAACAAACTATGCATCCGACAGAAGAGACAAATTCCAAAATATCCGAGCGAGTAGAACACAAAAAGAACACCTAGTAGAACGAAAAACTAGATTAAGTCCAGAGCCGAACCGAGTCGGTGTTTCACGCCGAAGCGCCACCTAGCGTCATGGTATCCTGGACCATATTTATTAATGAAAGGTAACATACATAAAATTAGACTATGGCCCTTCTGCAATCTTATTTACTGTAGTGAAGTCATTTGGAAACTACATTGCGACTGTTTTTTATTGCAGAAATGTAAAACTACCGTTGCTTAGAATGGAAACTTTTATTATCTATTAATTTTTATTGTATGCAGGAAATTAATGACTACAGAGGAAAATGTGGAAGTCTGTTTAGTTATGACTCGGTTACAGTACCATTGGTGTACACTCAGGTATGTACTGATTAATTTAGTGTGCTCAGAGTGATTGCTTCATTCGTTAGTTGCGTCTGTAAAGTTCTTGATATTAAAATTTGTTAGAATTGTCTTACTGTTGAGCTCAGCCTACATTTGACTGAATTTGAGATGCTTTTTCACCTATTAAGCAGTGACCTTTTACTGCAATGCTTGGTAATCGTGTATTCTTAATACGAGCGTTACTTATGTACTTAATAAATACTGTGTGTTACCAGACAGGGGCGGATCCAGTGGGGCCAATCCGGCCATGGCCCCCATTTGATATTTACATAGGATGTGGCCCCTGTGAGGAAGCAGACGAGGAAAAATGGTCCCCCATTTGATATTTACACACAGGACAGTCACAGGACGTGACTGGCCCTGTAGATGTAGACAAATTTTTATGGAGAGGTTAATTACTAAAAAAAAGAAGGTCATCAGTTTTTTAGGGAGATGAATTCCGAAAAATTTTCGTTGGTCGCTACCCGCACAAACTATCATGTATGTATTCTTTTTGCCCCCCCCCCGATAAACCTTCTGGATCCGCCCCTGTTACCAGACTACTAAATTACAAAGTTGTCAGACAAATGATGCCCAATTCCTCTTGTCATTCCTGGATTGGGTGATGCAGTACCTGATCTGTGACTTAGGAGTCCTCATCGATGGAGAACTGTCCATGGCTGACCGTGTGAACTTGCTGTGCAGGCCATACCTCTGTTCGGTCAGTTGCAGTGTAACTTGTTGTTGAGCGTGCAATGACCTTACCGCATTCATTTGTTATGATGCGCCTCAACTGTTGTAATTCCATCCTCGCCAACCTGCCGAAATTCAGGATATCTCAGCTTCAGTTCATCGTGAACAGTTCTACCTGACTAGTGGCTAATCTAGCGAGATTCTGTCAGATTTCAGATTACGTGAGAGACATGCTTCACTGACTTCCTGTCGAATAATGAATTAACTTCAAGACCTTCCTCCTTGGCTGGTGCTCATCAGTCAGCTCCATCCCAACATACATTCGGGAGCTGTGCATTTCAGTTTCAACTCGATCAGTGTGTCAGTTGCTTCTTTCAGTTGCCTTACAAGATGTTCGGGCTCCTCGTTGGCGTGCATCAACAAGGGAATGCCGTGCACTCTCACATGTCAACCCATCCCTTTTGAATCGTCCCTGTCAAAACACTTACTATTCATTCTAGCTCTGCTGAAGCTATGTTTACTTCTTATGTTGGGAAACCTCTGTTTAGATCCCATAGACAGCCATGTTTGAAGTGCTTTAGAGAGGCCTTATTTATATACATACAAATTATCGAATGATTATGAGATCAACTTTAATTAACATGACCATGTTTGTGTTTATCTTAATTAATAGGTTGTGACAATTGCTGTTTACACATTCTTTCTGTCATGTCTCATGGGAAGGCAATATCTTGAGACTCCTGGTAATGTTGGTGATATGTACTTTCCAGTGTTCACATTCCTACAGTTCTTGTTTTACATGGGGTGGCTGAAGGTTAGAGTTTCCTTTTCCAGTTTTAATATTTCTACAATATTTAATTAATACAAATTACATTTAGTTATGTGTTCAGAGTGGCAGCTTTTGCTCAGCTTTTGTCTGCTTTCTATTGCCAAATGGTGGCATTGTCATTATACCTACCTGGATTCAGTTAAGACCTTTTAGAAAATTATTTTATCTTTACCATGTTCAGTTAAGCTTTACATTTAGGTGTAGTGTAAAAACTGCCTTCTTGTAGTAAAATGACACCATTTTATAAATTGCTGTTGTCATTTATCACGTATAAATTTTGCAATTAATTTTAGGAAGTAGCTATTTAGAAAGCTGTGATAGAAGAGATGTACAATTTGAAATAATCCTGTTCAGTTTTGGTTAGTAATGAGTCAGAATTAAGAGACTTTCATGTGCATTTGTACGAATAGGTGGCCGAGACGTTATTAAATCCATTCGGTGAAGATGATGATGACTTTGATATTAATAGACTTATTGATAGTAATCTCCAGGTAAGACAATTGAAAACTGAAGGGCAACTTGTTATGTTTTAATTAAAATTAATTTCATTATTTGCATTTGTGTTAACGTCGTTCATATCACTGATGTGGTCTTTTCAAGTCTTGTCTGAGAACTTCACATAATGTTTCTGTACTTGTAAATTGTATGAACCATAATAATACCTTGGATTGGTCTAGTAGTTAGTAGGTTTAATGGAGAGGTATATTTCTGTAATATCTGTTTTCCTTTTGTGCTTTTCTGCAAATCATTGTCTTTTCTTTGTAATGTTTCACTTTTAATCATTTGACAATTAGAAGTGTCTTTAGGCTGCATATTTTACTTCGGTGTGATGTGAAATGATAAGCTAATGTTGAAGAGGGTAATGATAATGTTTAGAGTTCTTACCTCGTTGTTGATGAAATGCACCAAGAACATCCTGAACTGATAAAGGACCAGTACTGGGATACAGTTGCCATCGACCTGCCTTATACACAGGCTTCCCAGCAGTACCAAAGTACAGAAGAACATTTTGGTTCAGCTTATGCTATGAAGTAAGTATGCTGCAACCTCCTTATAAGTCATAAGATCCACATCCTTCTTATGATAGATGCAACCTCCTTATAACATGCCGAGCTTTCTTATAACATGCACATCTGTAATTAATTGGAATTAGATAAAATTTAATTTCCCGTAAGAATTTAACTGTTATTATAAGGCATTTGACACGGCTTTATATATGGGATTTCTGTGCTATGGATATGCCTTTGAAGTCGGTAAGTCTGCAGGTGTTGTGAATTGTAAGGCTTATTTGCCTGGAATGTCATCTTTATACATCACAATGTTAAATGTTGGGATGGCAGAAGAAATATGTGTTTAAAGTGCAGTAGCTGAAATGCACAAACTTGTCAAAAGCAGGAGCCAGTGTTAAGCATTAGCACAACTTCTACAGTACCATACACTAGACTAAATGCAGAAAATACACTGTGGCTATTGATGTATTATCAAGACGATTAATGGGAGTTAGAAATTGATAGAGGCACTTAATTTCGCCCCTTATAACTACTTCTTAGAAGCACTGCTTGGATGTCTTATATGGACATTAAGCCTCTCAGCAGGCACTTGGAAGCATAGGTAACTTCCTTTGACTGGGGTTTGGGTAAGTGATTTGCAGCCAATTTGGCATCTGGGCTGTGAATCATCTACCTGAAACCCAGCCAAAGAATCATAACGTTATTTTGCTGTATTTAGTCACGATCTCAGCTTCATATTGCATAGTTGTCTGTGACCTGTGAATCCTTGGGTCGAGAGATATTGGGTTGCAGTTGACAGTTATCAACAGAGGTGTCAAAATTTCAGTATTTTGTGGCCAGAGTATTTTGAACAGACCCATGTACACAGTGGCTTCTATCCCCACTAAACAACCGGGCTCAATCCCTCTCCTCCCCCCCTCTTTCACAGAACTGTGAGTGAAGACTGTAACTTGTAGAGAATGTGATAAAAATTGAAAAGAAACACTTCCCCTCTGTTTTTCACTGGGCTCAACTTGCGCCCTCTCTGAATAGTGATAGAAGCCCCCTGTGTATACGTGGTCGTTCGGAAGTATCACATTTAAAAATGTGATTTATAATTTCTGGAAATTGATGTTGGATTTGTGACTTGGGTACCATGTTCTTTGGACAAATATCGGGTCTCCAGTTGCCCATTAACAGCTAGCTATCAATCAGTGAAACATACAGAATAACAAAATTTCTTTAGTGTCTAGGAGTCAACAGAACTAATTGTGCTGTCTCACTGGTGGCTTCAAAGATATTATAGTCTTTTGGTTAAGCTGGCTGCTAAACTAACTTTAAATTAGGTCTAAGTGCCTATAATGACTCACTTGTAGCCCATTGAACGATTGATTTTTTTATTCTATCCAATGACGGTGTGGTGGATAGTTGTGTACTCGCTCAGAGTGAACAGAGGTGCTATTGATACCTCTAATGGACATGTCGAAATATAATTTATGGGCTTCGAGCATTTGCTAAATTTATTTTTGCAGGTAATCCAAAATACCAGTTGTGGTACAGCACAGACCTGTTAACACGAAGTCGTTGGGGAACATGCCATCAGACACAGCATGTAAACCGGATCACATATGTTAAATGGACTAATGCAGAAATAACCTATTGTCTAACTAAATTCGAATCTGTCTGACCATCAGTCTGTCCATCCAACTGTCAGTCCATTCATTCCTCCATTTATCTGACGTCGGTTTGTCCTAGCCTGCCATCAGTTCGTCCAAGCTGATTGCCAGTCCATTCATCTGACCATCCATCCGGTGCATTAACTGATACGGCATGGTAAGTTTGGGGAGATAACACCACTTCATGTTATGTGGAACAACGCATTATTTGGGTGCGCATTAACATGTCCATGCTGTAATTGTTTTATTTGTTGTTTTGACAGGATTCCAGCATCTCAGTCTCAGTTTGTAGTTGCTGGTTCCACGACAAAAAACTCTATGCCAAGAATCTCAGAAGTGGATGAGGATGCTGATTCAAAGCATGACGGTGATCGTCTTTTATCTGTAACTTCTGATCAGAAGATGCAAATGCCTGAAAGAAAGACAACAAGTCGAACTGATCTGAGTCGGTCCTCATCAAGGTGTGAGGATGTTTTAAAAAGCTGTGTCTGTATATACTAATGCTTTGATATGTCTATGCTCTAACCAATGTAGCTAACTAGGCCAATGATACCTTGATGTAATCAGCATTTTGCTAGCCTTTCCAGAAATTGTCTTTGTCCACCTTGCTTAATCTTAAGCAAAGTGGACGTGGCGGGGGAATGGTAACACGCTGGCATGAAGATCAGAAGGACATGAGTTCGATACCCTCTAGCCCCACAAGGTTAACTCAGCCTTCATTCCCTAGGTGGCGATTGTAAAATGAGCAGTAGTACAGATAGGCTGTCGTACGGTTAAATTCGACTCCTGTAAAACTTGTTATCGTCTGTTACTACCATATCATGTAATCTTACTGCGTACTTGTCAGTTTGAATTAGTAAACGAAGATACTGTTATTATTATTATTAAGAATATCTCATATTCAGATCATATCTCAGGAACATTTCACCTTCATTGGACTTCCTTGTGATGTGAAATTTATGCAGTGCTGTAGAATGAACTTTATGAGACAGAACATTGTAATAAGGAAAGCATTTAGTTTTGTTTCGGAAATGAAATAGACCTTTTCCAAATATGATTTCAGGATGGGGAGCTTTCTTAACTTGTTGGCTCGTTCAGTTTCACGGGTGAGTAGACGTGGTCAACGTTCGGATGCGGAAGATGTGGAATCTGGAGCAGCTGTACCTCATGAGTCATCAAAAGATATTGAAATGAAGAGCAAATGTAAGCCTTTTAAAAATTTATGAGTAATACAATTAACATATTGTTTTCTAGTTTTATTAGTAAATCTTACTTACTATTTATCTTCTGCCTGTATGGGAATACAAAAATACTTTAAGAAGTTGTTAGATGTTAAGTTGTTAACGCTCCTTTCCAGAGGATAGAGGAGTCTGTGGCTCAGTCTTTGGTTAAGCCCAACTGGTAAGCTATCCAAGAATAAAATAATTCAGTATGGTAGATCAGCGGTTCCCAAACTTCTCTGGGTCGCGACTCACTTGTGATTATCTTGGCAGTCTCGGTACCCACTGTGTAAAATTAAGCATTGTATACTAAAATTTGCTTCGTAAATTGGTATCGAAATATGTGGACTTAAGTACAGCACTTAGAAATATAACGCATTAAAAGGAAACTTAGGTAAAAACAGTTTACAAGTAATTGCAATCCAGCTAGTTAAGTAGGCCCTACTTATAGCGGCTATAGCCCAATCATAGCCAAATGTTGTTGCTGCAAAAAATAAATGTTTCTCTAAAAAATTTGGCGACCCACTTGCCAGAGCTTCACGACCCACAGTTTGGGAAACTCTGTGGTAGATGAACCATTTGAGTAGATGAAATCCTGATATTGGTCTGCTGGCCGTCAAAATGTTTGGTCTCTTCGCTGGCCACCAGTATTACAACGCAGAAGCATGCATTGTAGTATTATTCTTAACAGAATAATTCTCTAAACATTCCTCATATCTGACTGGAAAATTATGTTAAGTTATTGTTTGTATGAACCACTGAGAGACGTGTTACTCTTTTACATCCTGCTACACTGGTGTTATCATATCATCAGCATGCACTGACACTGAATTGTCTCTACGCTTTAGTTAAGGTCGTCCGGCATCTGTTGCAGCAGGTCAAAACCATGTAATTGTGTGTCCAGTGCTGTCATCTAGCATACAGAAGTCGATGCTTAGCATTAATTGCAGCTCTCTGCCCCTAGATGTTGATTTTTGTCAAAATCCTTTCAGCCCTTAATATTTTTTTTGTCGTCAGCAGCCTTTCTGTGTGACAGCTATTTTATGGTCTAATTGCAAACATTGATTGCAAAGACATTATTATTTTTTTTTGCATTTGCTGTGGTTAATTGTATTATATTGTATGGTATCTAGAAATTTATAAAGCGCCTCTTGCAGAATAACTATTCAGAGTTAGTTAGAATAACTATTCAGAGTTCAGCACAGAAGCCCCAGGGAAACAGAAATGCCTTTAGGGAACGTGAGACCGATGAGGAAAAGCCAGTCATTAGTTTGGCCCTGAGCAGTGGGGGAAGGTCATTCCAGATCGTGGGACCCACTACAGCAAACGCCCGGTGCTGGGTCAAGGCAGTTTTAGCCCTGGGAACTAAAAGATCAAGCCAATTTACAGAGCGCAATGGGTGAGAAGAAGATGCAGATAGCGGTTTTCGCAGCTAGTACGAGAGATATTTCGGGGCAGTAGGCTGCTGAGATTTAGAGACAAGGAAGAGGATCTTATATCGGATGCGCGCAGCAATAGGGAGCCAGTGAAGGACATCAAGCATGTAAGTAGAGATATGGGCAAACCGGGGTGTCGAGCGATGAGCCTGGCATAAGCATTTAGAACAGATTGAAAGGGGGAGAGACGCTGCTTGGGAAGACCCACGAGGAGCGAGTTGCAGTAGTCCAAGCGTGAGCAGACAAATGCGTGAACTATGGTGGTAAAGACAGAAGGCCCTAATGGCCCTGAGACGCCTCAGTTGAAAGAAACAGGAGCGAGTCGTGTTGGAGATATGCTCTGAATGTGATAGAGGAGTCAAGTGTGACACCCAAGTCGCGAACTTTTATAGTAAAGATTAATTGTGAATAGGCCGTGAAATCTTTATGTGATATTGTGCTACGCAGCTGGGCTGAAACACTTATAGTGAAATAATTTTGGAACATTAAGGTAGAGGCCATTTCATGAGATTTATTTTGAACATTTGCATTGGATGTTTTGTAGCTCATGGTAACCAGTCAAAGGCAAAGTATCATCAAGATACGATACCTGTGAGTAATTGGTGTTTGCAATGCATGATCCTTACTTCTGCATGTTTTATAGCAGTTTGCAGTTATTACAGAAGAACAATTAAAACCACATGTCATTTGAACTATTGCTTCTACCCGTATTACAATATTCCGTCTCGTACGGTTTGATAAGGTGCTATAATGTTTCTTCTGGTATCAGTGACCATCAGCAACGATACTGATAATGATGATACACTTTATCACTTGATGTTTTCTTTATCTGTAGGATTTGAGAAAGATTATTAATTCCTGCAATTTCAATTGTCTCCTTTTTTGAACTATTTGTGAATCAATGTAATTTACCGCCAAAGCAGGTTATGATGTATGAGTATTATTATTGTACATAAGTTATATTGTTAAGTTAAAGAATACTTGAAATGAAGTTTGTTTTGTGTGGTGTATTATGATAACAGCATGTGTTTTTTAAATAGGGCATGAGATGTTTGCACTGGATGTGTGAATAATCTTCTTTTGGAGTGTGATAGTTTTAAATATTGTAAGTCGTGAATTTCATGAAATCATGAGACAAAGGCTACAGAATGTAGGCTGTACCTGTACAACTGATAAACTGGTAAGACCATCTGATACAGAACTTATCTGTATACTGGTAAGCGTCAAGTACATGAAATCCTGTGATGTTTTAGGAGGACGACTTGATGTTTGAAATGTCTGATGATGAGTCAATCAGCAGTAAGCACTCAATGGCTGCGATTGTCAGTGAAGAAACTAAGGCTAAGGGTCTTTCATCAGGAGCTTTAAGTGAACACTCAACAGGAAAAGGTAAAAATGAACATCCCATCGGGCAGTCATATAGAAGCAACAATCTGCCCTCAATTTCTTCTGGCACATCAAAGGTCGAAGAAAACTATGGCACAATGGTTAGCCATGCTGCATTTGTTGAAGATCTTAGAGACCAGCTACGAGAATTGCGCGAGACAAAGGAGACGCCGAAAGACACGTCCACAGTTAAAGATTAGCTTCTTGTCTTGCATTGTTGGCTAATGTTTATTGTGCCCTTTGAAGAAGCTTCCTAAGATGAAAATCATTCTCACTCCAGCATATGGGAAGAAGCTTTCGTAGCATGTTAAATGAATACATGGCTGTCTTCAGCAGAAAATTGTGTTCTTTGGATTTGGTTGCTTGTCAAAACTAATGCTGCTGTTCCAGTCTCACAAATTGTCTGGTTGACTGAGTTGGCATATATTAGCAAAACGTTTTCAAGGCATTTTATTTGTTCTTGAATCTGCAAGAAGAGGAAGAATCAAAATACCAAAAGATCAAACGAATAGGCGCATATATGTTACGTTACTGGGATAACAGTAGGGCTTCATTTTCACACAGTTGATACGTGGGAAGTGTTTGTGTCTGTTTTAATGAGAATTTGTATCTTTCCAGTGTAGACAGTAATCAGAGGTAATCAGAGGTGCTGCATGTAGGTATTTTGATTAATCGTTTGCAAAATTTGGATTCATGATCATAAGTAATTTAAACTGTTAACTTGAAAATGTTCTGAAACTAGTCGTCGACATCATCATCTGCATAATTATGATTGCTTTGTGCTTTATAACTGAAATTCTTTTCACTAAGGGTTTTTGTATAATGACACAAATAGATTTTAACTTATAAGTAACTGTTGAACATTTGTATGCATTTTACAAAGACACAAAACAATTTTATTGACATTTTTGCATAGATGTTTATCTGCTTAAATCATGTTCAAACCCAGAATACTTATGGAAGTGTTCATCTGAATAGCACTGACTTGAAGAGTTACTGAGAGTAATAGTTTGTAGTGTTTAACGACATCTTATGGCTGCCAAAGCCATTGACGTTGCCCTCCTCTTTTAGCCAGGCTTGGGACTGGTATCACTCAAAACAGCAGTGGTGGAGTTTCTGTAGTTACTGAGAATTAGCTATTCTTTGCCTTTGTGGATGCTTCTATAACCTGATATGCATGCTCAGTCAACAGCCACACGAGAAGTCTTGGCCCAGATTTCAATGTCTCTGGGCCTCACAGTTTTAGTCTGTCATTTTAGATCTATGAAATGCTCGTTTTGTCATGTTCAGTCTCGATGATTGTAGTTTCTAGCTTATTTTCTTATCAGTAGTAGTAAGTTTTAAAATGAATAGACTTAACAATAATAGGTGTTGATGTCACTGACCTGAGAAATAGTGTGCAAGGTGAAATCATTTATGGTGGCTGGATGTTTGAAAGCTGAAGTTAACTCGCAACAAGATACTCGATATGGATTATTGATTTTCGATTCCAGGTAGCTGCCACAATATTTAGAATTTGCCACAGTCTCTTGATTTCTAGAGGGGCTTGCAAATTTGTAGAGCTGATGTGCTGTAGATTTTATGCCAATGTAGAGATGTTTTGTTGCAAATATTTCTGCTTTGTAAGCGTTTTTAGATATTTACCAAAGTTATGCAATCATTCCCGTAATGATTTGTTACAATTAAGCATTATTCTTTGAATAAGTTACGCAATCATTCCCGTAATGATTTGTTACAATTGAGCATTATTCTTTGAATAAGTTACCCAATCATTCCCATAATGATTTGTTACAATTAAGCATTATTCTTTGAATAAGTTACCCAGTCATTCGACTCATAGGGGGAAATAGAGTAATGGTAACACTCATGGCCAGGAGAGCATTAGGTTCGCGGATCGATTCCCGTAACTCCCCCCATGGGGCAGCACCTTGCATGGCTGCCAAACCGTGTGTTTAATTAGGATCTTGATTGTACTGTTATGTTTCAATGTAATCTTACTGCGTCTGTCAGTTTGAAATAATAAAAAATATTATTATTATTCATTCCCGTAATGATTTGTTACAAGTGGGTATCATTCTTTGAATTAGCTGGTACATTGAACTTGACTTTTTATGCACCAAACTAAAATTTTTAGATTGCCGTTTTGTTTGCTGGGTAATAAAATACTCGTTTAGAAAATGATAATGTTGTAAGAAATGAGTTTTTAGCTGAATTTATTAACGTCTTACATTTTACCGATATTATGATCGTATGCCTAAGTATTTCTGATCTGAAATGGGAAGTGTTGTAAGTTAGCTTTCTACATGTATTAAACCTACTGCTGATTCAACGGCCTATGCAGTCTGAACATGCCAGTTAAATGGGCCATCCATTTAGTATGTACGCAGAAATCCGGAAAAATTTACTTCTTCCCTGTACGCACGTGTACTTTTTTTATCCCCACCCCACCTGCGTGCATATGTTTGACGCACCCCCGAACCCTACGTGATAGTTTAATAATAGCAGTCAGCGGTAAGGTGGCATAAAAGTAACATTCTCTCCCACAGTCCTACTTCTCCCGGTAGTACTTGACTGCTGGCAGAAAGAAACTCAACTGTGGCTCTTTTGAAGGACAATCAAATTGAAGGCCAATATAGAAAAAGTATAGGTTAACCCCGCCTCCCCCTCCCGTTTCCTACGCGTACGTACATTATCAGTAGACCACCCATGCACAAACATGTGCATTTGGGTTAACCTCCTCCCTAGGCGTACATACTAAATATATGGCCCCTTAGTGCTGACAAATAATTTCGAGGATATAATTTCAAAGATTGTGTTACAGGTTAGCAGTGCTTGCAGTTCTTGTGCCTTTGATGTTTTCTCTAGCTTCACTTGATGTTACAAATAGAGATTATCTTGAATAATATATGTCGTGTTTAGTAATGCTATGTTAGCAAATAAAACTTCCACTCAGCATCATGTCATATTTGTTCGTAGAATGTTTGCTAATCTTGACTGAAAAGAAATAAATATCCTCTAATGCTGCTTGAAGCACAAACTTGAGAGTACACACTGCCTGAAGACGACTGTCATGAATCCAAGACCGGGTAGTTGGCAGAGTGATATGATAGTTCATAACGAAGATAATTAGCGTTGCCCTCCTCCTTTATCCATGCTTGGGACTGGCATCATCCAAAAACGACAATAGCCGAGTTGTTGGTGGAGTCGTGGAATGGCAAACAAACCTATCCTTCCGGCCTTTCTCCGACAGATCTCACTTCTCCCGTGCCTTCCTATTCTGTGTGCAGTCTTCGAATCATCTTCGATAAAAAAACCTTGCCTTTGCAGACCAAATCACTCAGCTATCTCGCACCTGTTATATGCACATTCGTGACCTTCGTCGACTGCACCCAATACTTGACCGTGTGTACAACAGCCACCTCAACTGTTCATTCGAAACTCGATGACTGTAATTCCCTTTTCTGCAACGTCGGCTCTTCTTAAATAAAACGCCTGCAAACAGTCCAGAATGCAGTCACCAAAACTCTCAAACTTCACCAAAATCTCTGTGCTCAAATAACGTCATTGGCTAATGAAGTTATCTGAGCACAGAGATTTTGGTGAATTGCCCTTCTGAATCCACTATTTTGCCTAGGTATACAATAATTATATACATGATAGCCTACCTTGTCTCATTATTTTCGTCTTATTTAATCTACGCCATACTTCTAGAATATCCTTTTAATTTTAAGCATTTTTTCATGTTCACAATTTATGTTTATTATAGGGCCTATATTATTTTGTCTGTTAAGCTTATATTCTGTTTATGACTTCTAATTAGCTCAGACTGATTATAATAGCTATTGGCCTAGGCCTTATACGTACTGGGAAAACAGCTATCGAGTTGCACCTCAGATTCAGGGCTTTGAACTTAGTCCAGAGAGGTCGGTCTATTTTGTTTTGCTGGCAAACATTCCGCCTTACGACTGTCACAAATGTTAAAATACTTGATCTGCGGTTTGGTCTGTAAAGGAAGGCTGTGAGAATATGCAATGTATGCATGTACAATTGTACATGTATGCTTGTATTTATTTCAGACTTGTCCTCAAGACCAAGGTCTTGGTCTCGAGTGCACTCGAGTGCACTCGAGTTCGTTTTTAAAAGTCTTGATCTTGGTCTTGAGGTTCAAGGTCTTGGTCTTGGTCTTGGTCTTGAGGTTCAAAGTCTTGATCTTGGTCTCGCAACACCAAGACCAAGACCGGCTGTCAGTATGAACAGTCATATAACAAAACTCAAGAATTTAAAAATTTATCAAGCCTGTTTGCATCATAGCCTACGACAAATACCTGCGGACTGATGCAAGTCTTGTTGGTCAGGTTTGCCGAGACTTTTTCTGAAGTCTGATAAACCATGGGAAGATTTCAAAAAGGCTCACGATTTGTAAATTTACCTCCAGTGCTTGAAAAGCTACTGTGTGTACCAGCGACTTCAGCACAATGTCTTGTAGAATGTATTTTTTCACATGGCGGAATTTTTATGAGGTCCCACAGGTCACGTCTTGGTCAGAAAATTCTGAGCGAATTGGTTTTTATAAAATACAAAGGCATGCATTGGAATAACATTTTGATGAAGAATTTTGTAACTACGAATTCAGAATTACCTGCAGTCTGCATTTAAAGTTAATTGCCTGAATTAAATAAAATACATTTTCATTAAAATGGCGAGTAGTCCGACTTGACAATTTTTTGTAAGGAAAAGAAGTCTTGGGCTGTGATTTTTTGGGTCTTGGTCTCAGTCTTGGTCTTGAGGTTCAAAGTCTTGGTCTTGGTCTTGAGGTTCAAAGTCTTGGTCTTGGTCTTGGTCTCGAGGTTCAAAGTCTTGGTCTTGGTCTCATGGTTCAAAGTCTTGGTCTTGGTGTTTAAGGTCTTAACAACAAGACTGATTTATATATAACGTGGGGTCTTCCATAAAGGACGTCCTCTATGAAGGGATGGAGGGGTCATCCAGTGGCTTCTATCCCCCCTAAACAACCGGGCTCAATCCCTCTCCTTCCCCCCACTCTTTCACAGAACCCTCTGTAAGCTGGATGCAATTCCCCTTACTGTAAAGCACTACCATAGCTTGCTTTCCCTTCTCCCCACCCCATCCCTCACCCCTTATCCCCTCCCCTCTTCTTTTACCACTCCTGTACCATCCCCTGCCTTCCCCTCCCCTCCCTTTGAAGTGGAGGGGTCTGGGGTCCTCCCCGAATTTTTTTTGATTTCTACATTGCCATAGGTGAGTTTTAGCGCATTTTTGGAGAAAAAAAACTGGTTTTGGAAAACTAGCCTATACATTTTAGTTCAACTGAACTGTTGAAATAATTTATGTAGGTCTCCCAGTGCACTGTAAAAATGTTATGGGACAGGCTGTAATATATACGGAACAAAGTTTCCAAAATATGGTACACATGTTAAAATACTGGGCAATATGGGACACTGCTTAGCAAATATATGGGGATTTTAAAGATTGCATTATGAATGCCTATTTCTGGTGTAATGCAGTGGCAACAGGCTCCATTCCTGCCTATTGCAGTACGTGTTACCCAGTTGACAATTATTTTGCAGGAATATTTCAAGACCTGATAATCCCATTTTCTCTGCACTACACGACAATAATTGTAGCATTGACCAACTATAGTTTTCTTAATCAACAGGATTATGAACGCTTTTTTCAATTTTGTAAACATTTTTTGCAACCTACATAAACAGAAAAATAGCAGAACAAAATGGTCAATAGCTACAGAAAAACAAGTAATAATGATACACTATAACACTGTTTAGACACTAAACTAAGCATAGGCGTAATTTGTGGGAGGTACAAGGGGTACCCGTACCCAACTTTATGGACTGGGGAACAATATCCCACTAGTTAAATAATGTCAATAAATATTTTCTTATTTCTGCAATTAAACGATGGCTTCTTTTTACTGACATATAAATTAATGAGAATACTGGCAGGGTAATATTTTCGAAATGGTCTGTGTGTGAAAAGTGAAAGTGGAGAAGAAATTGGTACCCCCACTTTTTAGACCAAAGTTACGCCCCTGAACCTAAGCAAATATTGCATAGCTCATAATACTGATACAAATAATAATGACAATCTATAACACTGCTTAGACACTGTAACCTAAGCAAATATTGCATGGCCCATAATAGTAATACGTCAAAATACTAAGTTGAAAAATGCCGTTTGAAGGCCTTCGCATCACAGCCAATAATGGCCAATAGCATGGTTTGATCTAAGATGTTCAGTCCTTGGATGTTGCAGGACAAAGCATTTTTCTGGCCTGAGTCAGTAGTGTCAATGGAACAGAAACAACCATTTCACTGGGGGGAACTTTCCAGTTGGCACAAATTGGATGCAGTCTGCTTTCCCCCCCCCCCCACCACGTAGTAGGCCCTGCACAGAACTGTGAGCAAAGGTTCTGTAACTTGTAGGGAGTGTGATAAAAATTAAAAAGAAATACTCCCCCCCCCTGTTTTCCACTGGGCTCAACTTGCGCCCGCCCTGAATAGGGATAGAAGCCCCTGGGGTCATCCCAATGCGGACAAGGGGGAGGGGTTATGATCAGCGCAGACGTCCGCACCTAAATTTGATATGTAGCTTTTTGAGTGCAGATAATTTGTACTGCATTGGTTCGTCATTTTTAATGTTCCGTTGCAGAAAGCTCAACAGCCATCAGCCTGCAGACGGCCTGTCGAACAATGGTAAAGTGATTGGCGATGGCTTTTAAAGGTGGATTCGATACGAGTCGGGCATGCAAAAGCAGCAGAAAGGAAAATCAGTTGATGAGTATGTGAGTCCGTGCTGCCACGCCGCAGGAGTCTT
Organism: Allolobophora icterica; assembly: GCA_963556255.1. Classification (NCBI taxonomy): domain Eukaryota; kingdom Metazoa; phylum Annelida; class Clitellata; order Crassiclitellata; family Lumbricidae; genus Allolobophora; species Allolobophora icterica. Next base: position 60,495,868 of record OY744606.1, read on the forward strand.
GTAACCATGTCAGTCATCCTCTGTTGCGGAAGTCCGCAAAGGGTCAAATGCGGACAAATGCGGACAAATGAGAGGGAGAAGTCCAAAGTAGGTCATTTTTGCGGACGTCCTTTAGCAAGATAACGGGCCTATACGTCGTGTATAATTATAGTTCGTTTCAAGTACATCACAAAAGCGCAGCTCAGCTAGTGAGCGCAAAGTAAATCGTGTCTTCTTCTTCTTTATGTTCTCTGCTCACCGGCAGGTTCGTATGACCAATGACGCCATCGTTCTCTGTCTTGTGCTCTTCTCTTCAGTCCACTGTATCCTTCTTTTGTCATCATCCAGTCTAGCAGCATTGCCCTCGGTCTTCCTCGCGTCTTTTTCCCCTCCATCCTTCCCTCCATGCAGTGGCGTAGCTAGGATATTTTGCGCCCGGGGACGAACTATGAATTTGGCGCCCCCTCCCCCTCCCCCCACCCCGTTTTACTATTTCACATTTTCCACATAATCGAATGGCAATTTTAATTTTTGTTAATGAAATAAAATATGAAAATACAGACAGTACATGCATGTTTCCCCTTAGTGCTCAATGGGGCGCCAAAATCATACCTAAGAACTGATTTGTAAGTAATGAGGATATAATTGGATATATTTGGGGCGCTAAAATAAAATCTTATGCATTCATTTGTGAAAAATTAGTTAAAACTGCATCAAAATTAAGAGTAAAATTATTTATCTTAACCCTCATTTTGGCGCCCCCTTCCCATGGCGCCCGGGGACACATGTCCCCCCCTGTCCCCCCCCCTAGCTACGCCACTGCCTCCATGATCGTGTGGTTCAGCCGAATTTCAGCCATGCACTGATCGACTGTTACATCATGGGCGTCCGGAGGGGGGCAAGGGTTGAAGGGAGTGCATTTGCCCCCTCTGGATTTTGAAAGTTATCACGTTTTCTGTGTTCGTGAATGAAAAAACGTCATTTTGCCCTGTCCCCTGGACAAATTTTGCCCACCTAGAAAAATGTTGCCCCCAGAAAAATTCCTGCGAACGCCCACGTCACGCCACGTGTTACATCGTCGTAAAAAAATACTGCAAAGCCTGTAATTCACATATTGAGCTGTGAAATTGCGACTCGGAGAGTAAAAGCATCTTCCGATATAAATGATTCTGTCTCTTAAAATTTTGTCGACTTCGATGAAACCTTAAACGTGGAGTTGCTTCTTCCTATAGGACTTAACGACATTTTGGCCTCAGCCGCAATTTATTGCAACTCTGTGAAATCAACCATTAAGAGGCGTGTTCTTCGACGTCCTAACCATAACTTGCTCGGAGTAGCTGTAGGTCGCATTCACCTGCAGGCACAAACTGCGAGACACGAGTAGATATCAAGGGTTTGACAGGTGAAGAAGCACTTAGCGGTCGGCCAGGTAAAGAGAGCCAGCAGAGGCGGCGGCGGCGGCGTGAGGCTGCAGCCAATCGTCGTCGAGTACAAATTACGAGCTGGCGATGGTCAGGACAGACTTTCAACCTGACATCGTCGTCATCGTAGTCGGTGCTGCAGTGCGTCAGTTTGAAGCAGCGCACCTGCTGCGTCGTTCCGTTGGAGCCTTTGTACGGCGTTCGCGCCCAGTTAATTGAATCCCCGACGGGGCTTTACTTTAGGAAAGCGTTGGTCCCGTGACGTCCGTTGGTCTGATGACTGTGGTTTATCGTGTGAACGTCTGTTATCGCCGTTTGGACCAACGTGAGAGCCATCCATATTCGCGTGCTTTCTTGTGTGACTAGATGCGGAATGGACAGAGATATATTATGTGCAACAGGTGGCTGTGAATTCTGAATTCCCAAGGTAGGCCTGTTGTACCTATAATCGTAAAATGTATTAACTCTTGCCTTGTCTCAGACAGGCTAAACCAAGGACTCCTGTATCATAGAGCAGCTGGTTATAGGCGACATGACAGGAAAATTAACAGAACGCTTTTGGGGAATTCAGAGGTGTTTATTTCCAAAACGCCCATCTCTAAGCGAAAGGTGGACTTAGGGAAGTCTCGATTGTCCTGTACGGTGATGGCTCTACAGAGTGCCCAGAGGTGTCAGTGCTACTCCAATTAAATGAGTGCCTCCCCTCCTCCCGTGTACTCCCCGGCATCTTTAGCCATTTGTATTAATTGTAGCCCCTAATTATTATGCACGCAAACTGAATGTGATTTTGATTCATGCATGTAATTGGGGGGGGGGTTTGGTTATTCATTCTACATTTGTTGCATTGGTGTACAATCCATCTCAATTACTGGGGGACGTGGCCCGGCTCCCCCCGAATCTACGCCTATGATTGTTATCACAGAGTGAGGGATTCGGTGAGGCAACTCTAGTGACTCGGTGACATTATAGATGCGTTTGTTGTGCTTGCCGTAATATTCGTAATCAGTTCAGAGGCACTGATGCATTGTTGATGTTACTAATCTCCAATTATAGAAGGTATCGTTTCCGAATTACGTAGACGATTCTCCGACCATTGATCACTGCTTTTGGTTAATTCGAATACAATTATAGGCCGACATAAAGTCGAAACATGTTTGTATATCATGAAAACATCAAAACTTAAACATTCAACCTTTTACACATTATATCAGAGTAGGCCTAATGTTGAAGACCTCACTGCGCCTCTGAGTAGTTCTCTTAAGAGGCGCTATATAAATCTATGAATGAGTGAATGAATGAATGAATGAATGTAATTCCCAAGTGAGCTTTAAATTATAGCTTGCAGGTTCAAGCTACAACGTTAGACATTGTTTGTTGTCTCAAACCATATAAGCTTGTTTTCCATGAAATATACCGACTACTAAACATAGACATTGTTTTGCCGATAATAGGGCCTATCAATAATAGCCTGTACATAACGATTTCCTACTCTAAAATAATTAAAACATATCTATTAAGCACTATTCATGTATGTCTGAAATTCGTTTAACTAGTATTGCAAAGCCGTCAATTTTGTCTGTTCATGTAGAGTTTATTAATGTGGACACTTGTGAACAACTTAACTCTAGCCATGACAGTCGTAAACTTGCGCTTGATTAAGCATATAATTATAATGACTTTGTTTACAGGCCCTTCAGTCTATGGGTTTTAAATAAATAATATCCTGTCAATTATAATTGTTGTTTAACCTGAGGCAGTTGAGACAAACAAATCACGTAACTCCAATTCAAATCTCATAGCAATGTGTCTTGGTGTGCTAACGTTTCAGAGCATTCTCATATGCAGTTCTCAGAAAATTCCGGCATACATTTGGTCCCCTATACTGGAAGTTCGATCCCACCGTATCACCACCCCACCCTTGGATGTTGGGAAAATATAAAAGCCGCCTGTATTACAAATACCCCAACATTTCTACAAGCCACTCGTGTATTCCAGTGTCTACGCTATCTTCATGATTGTCGAGAATTCAGAGCAGAGGATTCAGTTAATGCCTTCTCATAGTCATGATAGCCTAGTCTACAATTCTTCACAAGTTAAGCCGACTGAATTTAAGTCGGCCGACTTATATACCGAATCCGTTAACTACTATAAAGTCTGTAGGTTACTATGGAGCAGCGAATAGCGTACTCTATCATTTGAATACATTGACAGTTGATCACTGTTGATGTTCCCCACACCAAAACAGTTTCGGACTGCATGCTCTGCCAGTTTTTTCTTATAGGCCTAGGGCCTACTTGACGCTTATACTTACGCAGGGGGCCTATAATACGCCTGCGTATAGGGCTTTGAGTGCATGCAGAAAGCAAGATTGCAAAGATAGCCTATTATCGCACGGATACGATATGACCTATGATGATGACGGCTAGCTTGCTGTCAATGATGATACAAGCAACTACAATAATAGCATCGTTATTAATGAATATCATGCTTTTGATAATAAGGATTACAACGACCACGACGACGACGACGATTATTATTAATATTATTATTATCATCATTATTATTATTATTATTATTATTATTATTATTATTATTATTATTATTATTATTATTATTATTATTATTATTATTATTATTATTATTATTATTATTATTATTATTATTATTATTATTATTAGTAGTAGTAGTAGTAGTAGTAGTAGTAGTAGTAGTAGTAGTAGTAGTAGTAGTTGTAGTAGTAGTAGTAGTAGTAGTAGTAGTAGTAGTAGTAGTAGTAGTAGTAGTAGTAGTAGTAGTAGTAGTATACTATAGTAGTGTAGTAGTAGTAGTAGTAGTAGTAGTAGTAGTAGTAGTAGTAGTAGTAGTAGTAGTAGTAGTAGTAGTAGTAGTAGTAGTAGTAGTAGTAGTAGTAGTAGTAGTAGTAGTAGTAGTAGTAGTAGTAGTAGTAGTAGTGGTAGTATGCCCCATTGTTATTAAACTAAGGTTGGTTCACGCCATATTTGCTCCAATTAAAGTGTGCTCTTTCCATCCCGAAAAGTAATGAACACGTGTGTGAGGAGGGGACTATCGGGCTGTTGCAACCCTCAGTCCGTATTCTGGATTCTGCGATCACTTTAATTTCTGAAAGCAATGCACATATTGCCCAGCAGCCTAACAGTTGCTGAATATCCCTTGCGTGAAGTTGCGTCCCTTCAACTCCCTTGCACCTTTCGGGAATGTAGATATACAAAAGACCAGGTCGTAAAGTATGGGAGATGAAGGAAGGACGTCCCGCGGTTGATTACATTACCGAAGCAAAAACTCCGTTCCGAAGAACATAATCCAAATAGAAACCACTCCATGCTTTGATATGAATATACATGTACGTATATACATTCGAAGCTTGTATTGTACTGCAAAGGTCGATGCATTGTATCTAGCCAACGAACAATAGGCGTATGCGTTCCAAAACACGACACACTGTTTACAGAAAGTTGCACCTGGCCAATCCCAATCCGTTCATAATACAGGTCATCAGCATCAGACGCAAGACAACACCGGTCTCACAATATGTCTAGCCGTCTTCTAGTTTCTCTGACCTCTTGCATTTCGACTGTTTTTGTCCCACGTACGCGATCCGATTATAAACTTAATGACGCCGCGAATACACTGAGCAGTTTGTAAAAATCCGCGTTTAACCATAGGCATATATAAATAACTTGAAAATAAACCTGACCTCAATTAAGCCTATCGTCCATGGGTTGAAGTTAGGTGCGAATTATAGGCCTAACTGAAAACATATTGCTATTGTACACACAGGTAGGCCTATGGTTTCTCATGGATGCACATCAGCTGTATAGATAACTTCGAGTGTATACACCTGCATCCATATACAATTCCTCGTGTTATGTTCACTTGATGAAGTGTTAACGGCATCTGGTCTTGAATCGGCACCGTGCACCCATCTGTCTTCTGGGAGATGCTGATGCTGGTGCAAGATAGGCTATAGTATACGCCTGTGGATGCTGCAGAACTGATGAACTCGTGCAGGTCCCGATGCAGAAGCACTTAATTAGAACATGATCACTAATCATATACGATAAGTAATCCAATCAGGACCACCCATGTGATATGTTACTGAAGCCTACAGTATACGACATGGCTAATGCTGTTTCCTTAAGAAACTACAAGAGCAGCCGCTGTCTATAAGCTAAACAGTATGGGCAGATCTCTACGATGGATAAATATATATATATATATATATATATATATATATATAAAATACTGATGATGATTTATATATAGGCACAGTATCAAATGCTGTAGTCGGGAGCGCCTCTGAGTAGTAGTGGACTTCGAGAGGCGCTATAGAAATATCCGAATAAATAAATAAAATACATATATATTATGAGCAAAATGATAATTATGAGTATATAGGCATATCAATCTTCAGCCTAAATTTGCACATTTTAGATCTTTCATACAACCGTGTTTCAAAGTATTTCAAAGGTCATTAGAAGGCGCTATAGAAGCCAGTATCTATATACATGCACAAACCATGCATACATAGTTGTACATAAATACATACATGCATTTATACACGCATTCATGCATGCATTCATAGATACACACATAATAACATACATGTCATAGGTACAAACATAAGCCTACATACATGCATAATTAAATATATATATATACCTATTACGTACATATATAATTATCATGGGCGGCGATCACGGGTGGGTCGAGGGGGACATGCCCCCCACCTTTGAGAGTGGGGAGACACGCCATACATTTGTCCCCTCCCAAATTTTGAAGAAACACCAAAAAGGGCCAACAAATGTAATTGCGCGTGAGGGTTTTCACAGCCTTTTTGACGAGATGGGGTAAAAACTCTATTTTTGAGCAGAAGTGTCCCCCGAAAATTCTCAGAAAGCAAGAAGAAAGTCGTAAAAAAGTCATGAAATTTTTAGGGGCTGAATTTGTAAAAAAAAGGTAATAAATTTTCTAGACGAATTCCTAAAGAAAAGGTAATCACATTATTGTTGGGAGACCCGAGAAAAGTTGTAAAAAGAGGTGAATGACTAAAAAATGTCATCAGCTTTTTTTGGAGATGAATTCGTAGAAACGTCTTCAAGTTTTTGTGGAGACGAATTCGTAAAAAGTAAAAAAAATTGGGGGATATGAATTCCCCTTAAAAAGAGGTCATTGACCAGACCATGGCCGATTTTGCCCCCCCCCCCACCTCTCAGACACGATCGCCGCCACTGATAATTATGCATATACATGTTATATAAAGTGAGTATAAATAGCTAGGCCTACGCGATAACACGTACTTCTCCTCCGTCTCCTCATCGCCCTTCCTCCCGTCCCCTATTACCTGTATATATCTATTATCACCTCTCAGTCTCCTGTCCTTAAAGTGTATATATGCAGTGAACGTTGTGCGTGGTCACGATTTCTGGCGTTGTTTTGCAGAAGGAAATTACAAGGAACGTGACTGGAATGAGTGCAATCTGACAGCAGCGATTGATTGCATAGATAAGCATTGCCACGAGAATCGATTGCCATCTATGATCTACAGACATAAGTTTGCGGATGCACGTTGCAGGCTAAATCTCATAAATTTCCCATGACCACACAAAAGAGAGATCAGCAAGAACAGTTGGGCCTACACAAACACTATATATATATCAAATTCTGTCGTCAAGGACCAGGACGTTTGGTTAAATCCGACGCCAGATCATGATTCAGAGATCAAGCCGGCGGATAAAACTTGCTTCTACGGTGAAAATTGATGGTAATGGTGGTCATATCTATAGGATGATGCAGGAGCAGAATCAAGGCTGCAAGAGAGCGTGAAGAATTTGTTTTCAGTTTTGTGTGAATAGATCCTGGACAGGGTTAGTGGTGAACAATTCATATAGACGTATACATCATCGGAAGTCAGCGAAATTGAGTGCAAGTCATTGGACAAACAATTTTCAAAAGTTGCCGAATTGGTGAATGTTTTATAGTTTACTAACAGAGGCTCTATACTTTAATTGTTATATAGGCCTACTTAGCAGGCGTCAGCTGGCAAATAAGTCCGATGCTGCAAAAGTCAAGAAACATTGGCGAATTAAGGCCACTTAAAACTTACGGTGTACACTGTAGGCCTACACGAGCTGAACTACAGAGAGTGAGAAGCGTGTCACCAGGGAGAGGTACTGGCTTTTAGGACTGGAGGAGGGAGTGGGGTACACTGTCGCAATTACATACTGTAAATGTTACGCCTGCAGCAGGTGACGTGAGAGTATGTAATGTACGCATTCACACCGTACACGTCTCTCTCTCTCTCTCTCTCTCTCTCTCTCTCTCTCTCTCTCTCTCTCTCTCTCTCTCTCTCTCTCTCTCTTGCTCTCTCTCTCTCTCTCTCTCTCTGTCTCTCTCTCTCTGTCTCTCTCGCTCTGTCTCTCTCTCTTATCCACACACACACACACACACACACACACACACACACACACACACACACACACACACACACACACACACACACACACACACACACACACACACACACACACACACACACACACACACACACACACACACACACACACACACACACACACACATTCACTGAAAACTTCATCAGAACATCGTACATGTATATACATAATTACATATACAAATGCATATAACGGGGGTCTCTAATGTATTGTATACATATATATAGGCAATGCATCGATCCTTGCGAGCAGCTTAGCACGCTTTCCAATATAGATTTTGTATGCGTATCAAATTGATTGGAAGCAGGCCACCCGCTGTGATTCACGCGCACACACATACGCGCGCGCACATGCAACAATTGTACAATGTCACGTGCACGTCACTCCATGTCTAACTGGAAAACATGTTGTGCCACGTATAACCTAACACGTCATTGTCACTGTGACTGCTGGTCTGATCATTAAGAGCTACAGCAGAAGGTGGCTTAATCCTATAGTTTTCATGTTCAAACTCCAGAACACTGTATAGGCTTCAGGTTATGATCTTTCTAGTGGCGTAGTAACTGTTCATACAGCATTTTGGTACTCTGACGGAGATATAGTGAGTTGATCAATATATTCCTACACGAGACTATGCATAAAATTAATACACTTCCTGATCATCATCATCACAATTGTCACATTCATAATCGTCACCATCTCAACCAGCATCGTCATCATCAGATTCATCACGTCATGATGAACACCAACACACCATTAGGCCTATTATCGTCACACTCTTTCAATATAGCATAGACGTATATCATTTTAATCAGTGAGAGCCTTGTATGCACGTATCATTTATTTGCTTCCAAGCAACAGTGTAGAGATTGGTAGAAAATCCAATTGTAAATAAATTACCGGCATTTAGTTGTCTGGCAGAATATTACCGGCATAACGTAAGAAAAATTAATCCGGATTTTCCGCCGAATTTATGATGTTCAGAAGTGTCTTCCCGCTGCATTAATCACCAGCGTTATTAAGTTCTTCTTTCTGTCTCTGTCTGTCTCTGTCTGTCTCTGTCTGTCTTTCTCTGTCGCTGACTGTCTCTATTCTCTGTCTGTGTGTCTGTGTGTGTGTCTGTCTGTCTGCACGGTCTGTCTGTCTGTCTGTCTGTCTCTCTCTCTCTCTCTCTTCCAAGTCTAGACCAGTGTCACAGCCTCTGTTGCCTGACAGACAGAGAACTTGACCGGTTAAGTCAATTCTCGATCACCGTTCAGACGAATATTTGGGGACTACAATCATGTGACTCTGTTAGACGAACTGTATGAGTCCGGCTCATATGCATCAAAAGGAGTCTGGAGGATAGAGTTTTTGGTTAGCTTTAAAATCATTTTTACGCATGACTTGCCTTTTCAATTTGCTTATCCACCAAATAGTCTGCCTCTGTGTCGTATACTGTACCGATCTTATATGGATATTGACCTGATGCACGGCATGGGTTTGGTGCGCCATCGGCTGATGCCTTGTGCATTAGACACCGGCACGATAGAAGTTATTACTTAAGTCTGAACTCTGCAACATAGTTTCAACTGCACTATAGCTTCGCTATCTGAATGATGACTGCGGGGTTATACGACGCTGGAAAATACTTGTTCAAGAATTTGTTCTCTTCATGTTTCATACCTCATGTGATGATGACGACGACGATGACGATGATAATGATAATGATGATGTTGATAATAATGATGATGAAGACGACGACGACGACGATGATGATAAAAAACAATTCCAAGTAGGAAAACTGGTTCTCTGTGTAGTAGTAGTAGTAGTAGTAGTAGTAGTAGTAGTAGTAGTAGTAGTAGTAGTAGTAGTAGTGGTAGTAGTGGTAGTAGTGGTAGTGGTAGTAGTGGTAGTAGTGGTAGTAGTAGTAGTAGTAGTAGTAGTTCTGGTTAAACGGCCATGTGAGGTCGTGAACTCGACTTTACCAATACCATCCGGGGGTGCTAGCGAACCGGGGTCGAACCCCAATTTGAGATAGCATTGAAATCGCATTTCTGACATGAAAATATGGTACATAAGACTGAGAAGGTTACTTTTAGTATTTTTTTTTAGGTTCCCCCGGTTTACAGGAAAAAACTTGTAGCACTACAATCGGTAGTAGTTCTGATGTCCGAGCCTCCCCAAGCGGGGTCGTGACGATACCCCGGTTTGTCGTACCCCGGCCGATCACGTGATTGATGGTAGAAGTCAAGTAAGTAAGCCAGATTTTACATACATGTTTTGAAAAGTCGTTATAACGGCTTTAAATAAGGACAACGTATCGGGGTCCATTATTTCTAATAGACATGTGCTTTCTCCGACTCCTTCATGTTTACCAGTTTACCAGTTTCAATTTAAGCGTGCTATTAATGAAATTGTTGGTAATCCTGGGTTTTAGCGTCCGAAATTATTTACATTGCATGAGCGATGAAAACGTTTCAGAGTTAAACTCAAACAAGAAGCTGGAAGATTGATGAAAATATCAATGAAAGTAGAAGCCGGATGATCGATTAAAATGTTACATAATAAAAGTAAAACTAGAAGTTGGAATTGCGATGAAAATATATCGTTTTAGTGCCGATATTATTGCTGTGTATGACCGATGAAAACATTTTATAGTAAAACTCGAACTAGAAGTTGGAAGATTGATGAAAATATTCAAGAAACTAGAAGCTGGATTAAAATATAACTGAAACTAGAAGTTGGATCAACGATGATTAGGCGAACATGTACAATTGGGGTGCCTATGTACTATCTGGGTAGGTGTCTGCATCGTAAGGGTCGGTTAGGGTCAGGGTAAGCGTCGTGAGGGTCGGTTAGGGCTTAGGATTAGGGTCAGTATAGCCTATGTATTTGTGCGACTAAAAAAGCTATACCTGCGAGTGGAAGCTGGATTTTAAAATTCAGCGCTAGGGTTAGGATAAGCTACGATTGTACATGATCGCCCGAAAACAGTTTTATAGAAAGCGGCAGAAGTCCTGAAAATTGTTCAAAGTGAAATTGTAAACTCATACGTGACATAGACCTAGCGTGGCCTTGATGTATCTCGATATACTGCCTATTCACATGCTATTTGTAATTTTAGTCTAAAATCTATTTCTGTGATCCGGCCGAAGTTCGTTTCGGGGATTCGGGTTTCAGGGATTCGGGCCGTATCCCAGTAGACATACTAAACAGTAGTTTGTTTAGTCTCTACAGCATACTTCACAGTAGTGTTTGTAGTCTTTATTATTAGGCCTATTATCAGTCTGTCATTTGTAGCGTGCTTAAACAAAATAGGGCATCTTGAACAAAAGTGCATGACAGAGAAATCTAACCATAGTGCATCTTAAACAAATAAGTTTAAGGTTAGTTTTGAAGATTGATGATGTTGAGGATTTACGAATAAAGTCCATAAGTTTGTTCCATTCAGCTGGGCCTAGTGCAAATGCTTGGTTTGCAAGTTTTTTCAGTGATCGTGTGATGACAGAAGCACCTTTGGACTGTGTGAACGTAGTCCTTGTCCGGATTGGGGAGAAGAACAGCGTGTGACAAGTCAAGAGATATAGAAAGGAGATAAGTTTTTGTAAACTCGTTACATTAGGAGACACATTTTGAAGTTAATGCGAGCTTGTATGTGAAGCCAGTGTAGTTCACGAAGGGTTATAAACCTAAAATAATAAGCAAATAATAAGAGTGACTGTTTACCTCGGTTGTTTATTCTTGATGCACATCAGTTATTGTGACAGTTTTACTAATTAGTAATAAAATTAATAAGTTATTTGCAATTGTCAATTTAAGCACTTTTGAATTAGTCACTGGTTGCTTTGAAGTTAACTTCTGCTTTTCTGTTGATTAGCAACTGGAGCATTTGAAGGTCGTATAGAAAGATACGAAGGAATATTCCTAAGTATGGCTCAGTGCAGTGACCAAGATTGATTAGAACAAAAGGGAGACAGTATATCATAATACTGGCTTTAGTTACGTGCACTGTATTAGATATCACATCAATAATGTTTTAGTTGGAATTTTGATGGCTTTCGATTACATCACTGGGTTATTGTTCTTCTTGCATGTTCTTTGACAGTGCAATGTTTGGGCCATCTACCTAGATTATCCTCTCTGTCAATCTACATGCGTTGCTGTGTATCGAACACATTTAAGAATGGATGACGTCTAACTGTCTCAAACTCAGTCCACCAAAATTTGAACTTATGTGCACCGCCCTCCGACGTCGCCATCTACTTGACTGCAGTACCTTCGCTCTACTGAAGCAAAAGTCCTCCCAGCTGACACTATCCGCAACCTTGGAGTCCATTTTGACAGCTGTATGACCATGTCGACCCATGCGAGTAAACTCGTCCGAAGCTGTTTTTACCAACTGCGTCTAATGAAAACCATTTGCACATTCATTCCAACCTCAACCTTGGTCAACAGTTTCATCGTCTCCAAGGTCGACTACTGCAACAGCCTACGTGTGGGTCTGCTGACTTGTTAACTACAGTCAGTGCTCGACCCTGCTGCACATCTCATATATGGCTGGACACGATCCAATCATGTAACCGATCTGCTGCGCTTCAACCTACCCTGGACACGGGTTCCTCAGCGTATCACCTACAAACTGTGCTTTATAACTTACAAAGCAATGAATAATATTATGTCAGACTACATCTCTGACTTCCGCATTCAGGTAGCAAACAACAGGAACACATGCCGGCTACGATCTTTGTAAAAAAAAATCTGCTAACAAGACCCCAGGTCTTCTACGAGGTTTGGTGACTGTTCCTTCTCTGTCGTTGGATTCTGCATGCACAAATTTTTGTGACCAAACTGACCATGCTGAAGAATGCACCATCTTTGGAGACATTCACATCACAGCTGAAGACTTATGTTTTAAACTTTCATAGGACTGCCATTGGTTTTGTAATTCACGTACATTGTACAGCGCCATTTCTTTCGGCCTCGGGTGTGTCACGGCACTGTACAAATCGTCTCAGTATTATTATTATATGTCCTTCTAGGTACATTTACTTTTCACCAACACTTGAACACCATTTTCTTGCTCGTGCTGGGTTGGAGTGCCTCTGAGTAGACATCTCAAATGGACTATGTAAATGCTGAGAAAGAATAAATGAATGAATACTCCAAAACTTAAATATGGGATTCTAAGGGTTTGCACACAAGTGTTGACTTCATTATATGCTTATGTTTAGGTCTGTTACAATCTGATACCTGTTGACACATGCTGCAGTTCAGTGCCTAGCCTAGGAAGACAAACTAGTGTTTGTAGCAAAGAAGTAAGTAGTAAGTAAGCCATTTATTGACACAACATCAACACCATAATATCGCAATAACAGTGAGTACAAACTCACAAGACTTTCAGTAATGATGCAAGAGTCAAACGGTCAATCCAAAAGGGTCGTATTGACCCACTGAGGCTGGATTGCCCCTTTCTTGGATAATATCTGGCAGTAGTAACAGTGCTTAAAACATTGCAATACAAATTTCTAAACATCAACACACAGCATTTAATTTCAATTTTAATATTTCTTCAATTCAATGCCATTTATTGAGACACAGAATGTGTACGAAGCCAAAAACAAAACGTTTCAATTTTTTACAGTTAGTGTCAGTGCTCACACAGTTCACCCAAAAGGCACAAGAGTTAGTCCCGCTATAGCTTGGGTTAAGTGAATTACAATAGTTATTATACAGGCTGCTTTAAAAGCTAATTACACAAACAGTAAACATTGACTGTTGACAGTGAACCGTAGACCGTGCAAAAGAAAACAGTTGGTGCAAACTCAAAAACTACCCGTATATGTTTCAACGGTGTCATGACAAATGGTTCACCAACAAATGGTTCATGACAAATGGTTCACCGACAAATGGTTCGCCGACAAATGGTTCACGATCTCTTTTCATCGAGAATCCAGCTTCCAGTTTCAGTTATACATTCAACGATAATCCAGCTTCTAGTTTGAGCTCTATTTTCATCGGCTATTCAGATTCTAGTTTGATTTATGTTTTCATCGCACTCCAGCTTCTAGTTTTAGTTCTTTTTCAATGGCCATCCAGCTTCTAGCTATGTTTGAAATTTACTATCAATTGTTTTCATTGCTCGTCCAGCTCTAGTTTGAGCTGGATTATCGATGAATATATAACTGAAACTAGAAGCTGGATTCTCGATGAAAATGGCCATACAGCTCCTAGCTATGTTTGAAATTTACTATCAATTGTTTTCATCGCTCATCCAGCTTCTAGTTTGAGCTGGATTATCGATGAAAATATAGCTCAAACTATAAGCTGGAAAAAGCGAACCATTTGTCCGTGAACCATTTGTCATGGAACCTGTTTCAATACGTCCTTTTATATAAGCTGAGGGTTGGTAACTTGGTTAGGGCAGATGTAAGATTATCCAATTCTATTGGTCGAGCACATTTAGTTGAAAATTGTTTAACTTTCATGTGTTTTCACTGCATTCATCCTTCAAAGTTTCGAAGTTTGGTGGACCATCACTCTTTGCCATCCCGTTCTTCGCTGATCCATCATCTCTGTCTGGAGCCCCGACCTCTGAGCTCTTTCACATCTGTGAGACAACGGCAACCGATATCTTCAACACCGTGCTTCCAGCTTGCACCGCAAAGGCGCGCCACTTGGTGCTGACACCATGGTTTGACGCTGAGTGCCGTGCTTATCGATGGACAAGAAGATTGCCCAGCACTCCGGAGAACCCAGGAAACTCTGGTCATCTTGGCATCGACATCTTGGGTCATGCGTGCTCTGGTTCCTGTCCGGCTACTTCACATTTTGTCCGCAAGGCCACGGCAGACAGCCCACCACCTTTCCACCTACGAGCTGCGATCTTCCGTCTCTGGGCGTAATCACCAGTGCAGAGCTCCTTCGAGTTATACCTACATCAGCGCTGAAGACCTGTAAACTGGATCTGCTCCCATCGCTCATTCTCCAACGACACTTGTGACTCATTATCTGTAAACAGAAATGACAAAAAAAGTACAGTAACACTGCCGTGTCCTGCATCCATCATCTGTCAGTTATAGAAACCAATGGCAGAACTTGTAGAAATGTTGCTTTCACTTTTGTACAAGCAAAAGGTGTTGGTAGGATGGATCACCAAGCTGCATAGCAGTTTCTTTATCTTCTCACGTTGAATATAAATATTTAGTTGATGCTCATTTGGCAACTTCACATAATTCATTCCTCACCTATGTTCAGTCGCGATGGTTTAACAAAGCATAAGACCTTAACCTTCAAATATTTACATGGAAGTGTGTCAACACTTTACATTCAGTAAACTGACCTTTATCACCAAATAGTCACTGAAAATACATTTAATCCATTAATGCGTGATTTTCAGCCATCTTATACAAGAGTTAGGACAATAGCTAGTACAATTTATGGAAAGATTTAGGTGTTGCTCATGTTTTAGAAACAATTATTCCAAGTGTCCCATTCTTGGGTATGTTAGGCACTAATTGTTTAATGAAATCACTGTATATATCTGTTTATACTAATTTTTGCATAGCCAACAACGTTTGGCATGTATTCTTGTTTCGTCATTATACGGGGGCCTACCTTTCCAATGTTCATGTGATCGATAATATCTTCTGGCACTCCTCATTGTCTTCGAAACTGTTCCATTCATTTCTGAAAAGGATAACAACTCTTGGCTGTAGATCTATTCAATGGGTTCAGTAATTCCATGCACACAGTACACTACCAACTGAATGTCACAATGACACTGAATAATAGCAACACTGCCTTAGTAAGCAGTTCATGACCTGTTGCAATTGCCTTCATACCTGGAAAGAAACTCTTGTATTGTTAAATTCACTCGCCACTTAAATGTTTGTATATTTTTTATTGTTACTTAATTACTTAGCTCATGGAATGATTTAAGAGGTGCTTCAAAGCAGTGCTTCCACTCTCCATATCTTGCCAAAAGATTCCAAGAGTGTACACAAATTCACAGTAACTGAATAAGAGAAAGTTGTAATGAAATATGAAATGTATTTTCACAATCACATTATTATCACAAATGCCGAGCTAAGAACTGGCCAAAAAAGTCGGAGCATAACACTGAATTAACAAATTACAATGTTTAACAGTTACTATAATAATAAACGTCATTCAGACACAGCCACTGACCAGGTCTGGGCATGGCTGTAGTTTTGGGATGGCATCAAAATGTTACAGAACTTGCCGTACAATACAGAGGTTCAAACCCGCCTATTCCCGTATAGTATTGCGCTGACGCTCCTGCTAGTTTATATGAATTTGTAAAATTTATATAATAAAAGTCAATGGAAAAACCTCGTTTCGACATAATATTTACACAATGTCATGTACTCGTATCACGTGATACACATAAGTGTAGCAATGCGTAATAATTTTTCTAGCGCAATACATTTACGTCAGAAAGAATATTATTTAGGCCCGAAATAAGGCACGTAGGCCTATAGTCTAAAATCTTGGTCCCGAGACCACATCACACATTCCTTACGCCAACTTAATTGGCTACCTACCCATTGAAGCTCGAATATCCTTCATAAGTTCTCTTCTGAGGTTCAAGATGCATTAGGCCTATGTGTTTATTTGCACAGGCACTGTTGTTATTTTTCATCTCTTTTAACTAATGAAAATTGATCTGTATACCTTAGTTGGAATCCATGTGTACTGATAGTTATGTTCTTTAGTTAAGAGTTCTATTGTTTATTTTACCTGTTGACAGTGATGGGCACTAAACTATTTTTTTTTAGTTAAACTAAAACTATTTTCCAACTAAAAAAATAGTTAAACTAAAGTTGGCGACTGATTTTGGAAATTAGTTAACTAAACTAAAAAAAAGTAGTTAAACTTTTTCCAACTATTTTCCAACTATTTACGACAAACATTTTCGCAATAAAAGACGTTAAGTGAACTGTAGGCTAATGATGCAAAGCGTCAATGACAATTTCACCTTCAAACTATGCAATGTGTACTGTTCTGGCATACAGTTACATGTGCACTGTAAGTAGTGTATGAGTTTGAAAACACGGGCTGTAAATGCTAAAACCATGCAGTGTTAAAATGTTTTTTTGCTGACAGTGTTCAATGTTCACTGTGGAAAAATAGTTGCATATTGCTGATTTTTTTAGTTAAACTCCTTAGTTAGCAACTAAATTTTTTTAGTTAAACTATGGTTTTAACCAAACTATTTTTTTTTAAGTTAAACTTCTTCCTTAACTAAAATTTTTTAGTTAAACTAAAAGTTAGCAACTTTTTAGTTAACTATTGCCCATCACTGCCTGTTGATCATATAACTTGATCGATGTTACCGTTCAAAGTATTGACTGTGCAGTTTTTGTGCTGCCATTTACTTGTAGGACCTATTACGATAAATGTTAACTAGGTGGCCCTGCTAAGCGACATCAAGATCCCTTTTGGGCCCCCTCTTGTTGCCAAAGTTCAAACTTTATGTTGTATTTTCCTTGTACTTCAAATGGCTTAAAAAAAGGATTGATTGATTGATTGATTGATTGATTGATTGATTGATTGGATGATTGATCGATCGATCGATCGATCGATTGATTGATTGATTGATCGATCGATTGATTGATTGATAAAGACAGGTCTTCCGTATACACGCGTGTCTTTCCTGGTCGCACTGTGTGCTGCCTCAGACCCACAAAGAAAAGGACTGTTAGCCTACTGTCTGCGACAAAAGATCAAGCTTACTTACCCCGCTGCTCTGACGGATTAAGACTTTCAATACGATATTGCTTAAAGCCACTATTTCATGTGGTTTATGTGTTATAATCAGTCTTATTGTCAAGACCTTAAACCTCAAGACCAAGACCAAGACCTTGAACCTCAAGACCAAGACCTTGAACCTCAAGACCAAGACCTTGAACCTCAAGACCAAGACCAAGACTTTGAAACTCAAGACCAAAACCGAGAAAAAGACCCTTAAAAAATCACAAAATGATACTATTCCTTACTAAAAAAAATGTAAAGTCGGATTACTCGCTATTTTAATCAAAACATGAATCTTTTATTTTATTCAAACAAAACAACTCCAAATGCAAACTGCAGAGAATTCCGAATTCGTATTTACAAAAGTCCTTCATGCGAAATGTCATTCCAAATGCCTCTTGCATTTTATAAAAACCAATTCGATCAGAATTTTCTGACCAAAACGTGACCTGTGGGGCCTTATAAAAATTCTGCCATGTGAAAAATACATTCTACAGTGCTGAATTCACTGGCACACAGAGCAGCTTTTCAAGTACCGGATGTAGATGTACAAATTGTGAATCTGTTTTGAAATCATTCCATGGTAAATAACCGTAAGTCAAAATAAAATTTAATGTCCAAAACAACAGTAAAGCCTCACTCACACCGTGTAAATACTAAAGCAATTGTATTAGTAATTATTGGATAAATTTTTGTATATCCTTGCGTTTTGTTAAATGACTCTTCATATTGTCAGAAGTCTTGGTCTTGGTCTTGGAAAACCAAGACCAAGACCTTGAGCCTCAAGACCCCGACCTTGAACCTCAAGACCAAGACCAAGACTTTTGGTCTCAAGACCAAGACCAAGACTTTTAAAAACGAACTTGAGTGCACTCGAGACCAAGACCTTGGTCTCGAGTCGAGGACAACAAGACTGGTTATAATAATGGAAGTGTTGAAGTCATTACATACAGGCACTCAGGGTCCTGCATGGACCTGTTTGTCATGTAGGCCCTAAGGCCTGTAGCTTTAATTTGTAGCTTCACCAACAGTTATTCTCAGCCGGCACCTAGGCCTTGTTTTTTCACATGTATTGTATAATTATACATACTTTAACCCATGCTAACGGTGTGTTAGTGTGTTTGCGCGCGCGCGCGCGTGCGTGCGTGCGTGTGTGTGTGATGATAGATTGTCAGCTACATAATTATGCTCAGTCAGAGGGCTCATCAGTTGCCTCAAGCTAATAAAGACACATTTGAGAACAGTATAGGCCCATTTTTATGGACCCGCTGGAATCGTATTACTTCAGCCTAATGACCTCTGCAAGCAGCTAGGCTACATAGCCGCTATGCAAGTGCCTGGTACATACGTGCATACATAGATGCATATCTACACAAACACGTTCGTACGTACATATATACATACATCGATCTATCGAACATTTTTATTTGTATAATATGTGCAATGCGGTACATGCAATACGTTACGCTTATAATGAGAACAAAAGAGGAAAATAATGTTCTGGGCCTATACACTTATACAAGACCTTAGAGGTCTGCCCTCCTTTAAGTCATTAAGACAGTATAGAGAACCATAACTGAACCACATCTTTACTGATTTCATGATCTCTTTCTAGACATAGACGGACCATATTATGAAGCCTTGTAAAAGCCGTTGACAGGAAAAGTTCAATATGGAAGTAGAATTGGTAACAATTATGACACCCAAGCGCCATCTATCTAATAAAACGTATGTATGCTACACACCATGCACAAACGAAAGCGCCACCTGGTATTTAAACTAATTGGTTTCTCTTATCCTAATCGTACTTTCGAGATTTCTTAAAGCCCTAGGTTTTAGGTTTGGCGGTTTCCCTCGTAGAATGAAGTGACCAACGACTGTAGGCGGTTCAAGTAAGCATCTGTCGGCCAATGGGCGTTGATTTCATTTTGGTTTACACATCTGACAAGCATAGGCTGCTGAATTTAATTATATGCATAGCCTAGGCAACATCGTCCGCTTTGTGGAATGGAGGCGAGGCGCAGGGACGGTCGGTCGATCGGTGGTAGCCCCCACCCTAGGCCCTTCACCCTCCCTCTGGCCCTCTAGCGGTCGGACGGATGGATGGAGATGCATCGCTAGGGCAGACTAGACCCGACAGGGCATACCCCGTACAGGCCCTACCTCGATCAATTGACCACTTGTATATATATAACCGAGCTGTGGGTCGACTAATTTGTGTATACGAAAGCCAGGTAAGCTGGCTAGAGGTCATACCTGTACTTCTAGAATGTATACAAGTTGTTCCAATTATCCAAATTTACCCCCCCATACACTCATATTACTATGGAGTTCATTGCTATGAAGATACTTACAGGGTTGAGAAACAAGTCTGTAGTTTCTATATGCGATTAGATTGCCATGAACAAATACGAACTTACTATTGTGGTAGATGGCGATCAAGAGGAAGCCATACGGGCATTTTTTGCTCACAACAACTGGAATTTTGAAAAAATTGGTAATTATGAAGACGATGCGTATATATATATATATATATATATATATATATATATATATATATACTGAAATTGTATAAATTGTTTTGTGTGGTGAACCCTGTACAAGTAGGCCCTATTGTTCTTCAGGTAGCGCTATACGTGCGCAAATAAGATTGAACTAAGATTTATAAATATTAAATTAAATTGCATTTATTATCCTTGCAAATATTTAGCTCAAACCATGCTATAGAAATACATAGTAATAATAACATCAGCAATGTTAGTATAATGACAACTGATGTGAACAGCAGTAACAGCAGTAATGATAATAAATGGCCAATTAAAAATGTAATTATTAAAATTACCATGATTATTATTATTACGATATGTAATAAGACAATAAACATATGCATAACCCAGCTAAGCTGTCGTTCAAGTCAAGTCGAAAGAGCTAATTGTATGTTGATGACATTATAAATATATCTCCAACCAATCGAAACTGCCTTTGTTCCAATTGCAGAGTTGGAACCACCAAAGAGAAGAAAATCTTGTATGGATGCCGCTTCGAAGGAGGTCTTGGTCGCGTCCAATGGAAATAGTACAGAGTCAGAAATTGAGGCTCAAAACAGTCATGACATTCAAGTGTCAGCTGATCATTTGCAGCTGCAGGGTGAAAATCATCAATCGGAAGGCGCCTGTCCTCTTTGTTTTCTCTCTCCGTGCGTGGGTTCTGCATCTCCAGGTTGGCTTGGCGGAGGACAAGCAGCGCATGCAGCTAACAGTCCAATACGAAGAGTAATTTATGGAAAATATTGGAAGATCATTTGCAACTTGGGTGGGTGGACGAGCCCATTATATCTGGCCAAGAAACTAACGGAATCGAACGGTGTACTTCACATGCGGGAAATAATGCCAGATTGCGTAGTGCGAAAAGTGAGATCGTTGTATCCGAATCCAACAGGCACGCCTTACATGGGCCACAAGTGGGAGTAACATTGATACTTTGGATAATTCGCCGGACTTTGTTTAGACAGAGAGATTTTTATTGTACACTTACTTTCTGACA